>CM039678.1:529190601-529470289 GCA_022496015.1 Hordeum marinum | reverse complement strand
CGAAGAAGAAGAAAATAAGAAGGACAAGAAGCGGGAGAAGAAGGAGGGAGAAGAAGGAGAAGGAGCTCTCTCCCCTTCTTCTCCTTCTTCTTCCTCCTCCTCCTTCTCCTTCTTCTTCTTCTTCTTCTTCCTTCTTTTCAATTTTTCCTCTTTCTTCTCCTCTTGTCCTCTTGTATCGAGCTAAATTAGTTAATTTGCCTTTTTGGAGCTAATTATGTCATTTTGGATGATTATTAATCCATTTTAAGCTTATTATATCATTTTGGATCTAAATTAGTCAGTTTCAATGACTAACCAGGGTTCTTATGATGTTTAACTAACTAAGAGTAATTATGTATTTTGAGGATAATTAGCTAACTATGGTCTTTTTGGGGGAAATAAGCTACGTAGAAGAAGAAAACAGAAGCAAGAGAGAAAGCAAGGAGCAAGTAAAGAACGGAAGAGGAGGAAGGAGACATGATCCGAGAGGAGAAGGAAGAGGAGAAGGAAGAGGAGAAGAAGAAGGACACGAATAAGGAGAAGAAGGAGGAGAAGAAGGAGAAGGAGATTCTCTCCTCCTTCTTCTCCTTCTTCTTCCTCCTCCTCCTTCTCCTTCTTCTTCTTCTTCTTCTTCCTTCTTTTCATTTTTCCTCTTTCTTCTCCTCTTGTCCTCTTGTTCGAGCTAAATTAGCTAATTATGCCTTTTTGGAGCTAATTATGTCATTTTGGATGATTATTAATCCATTTTGAGCTTATTATGTTATTTTGGATCTAAATTAGTCATTTCGGTGAGCTAACCAGGGTTCTTATGATGTTTAACTAACTAAGCTAATTATGTCATTTTGGAGGATAATTAGCTAACTATGTCTTATTTTTGGAAAATAAGCTACGTAGAAGAAGAAAGACAAGAAGCAAGAAGAGAAGAAGAAGCAGAAATAAAAGAAGAAGGAGGAGGAGAAGGAGAAGGAGGAGGAGGAAGAAAAGGAGAAGAAGGAGGAGAGAAGCTCCTTCTCCTTCTTCTCCTTCTTCTTGTCACCTGTTGAGCTGTAATATAGACATCGGGAACATCTAAGTGGGTGTTTTGGTTGATTTTGACTAGTCCTATATGTTCATGAGTCCTTCTAGTCTCCCTCGGATCAAACCAATGACATTTGAAGACTACGACGGTCGGTGGGTTTTCACCATAGAATAGAAGTTCATAAATTGCTTCAACTCTTCCATAATACTTGGTGCCTTCGTCGCCGATAGCAGAGACACAACAATTTGTACTCTTTAGGTTGGGCATAGATAGCTCTTTGCCAAAGGTATGAAAGTGATACCCGTTGATGTTGTATTTGTGAAATGAACGGACCTTATAGTCAAAACCATTAGCGACTTGTCTCAACTCGGTGTCCATAGACTCTGCATCAGCCTACAAGTTTAATACGAAAGAATGGATGCATTAGCCGCAAATTAGACCAAGAAATCAAATGGACCATTAATGGTAATTAATTACCCTTTGTTTGAACGAAGAGATGAAACCGGGATAGTCGCCTCCATGCTTTGCGAGAAGCTCATACTCTTCGATGGAGTCCTTTTCGATGACCGCTCCATCCGAGAATTCGGCAACGTATCGACTATATCAAATATCCAGGAATAAGAGTAGTTGAAAGGGATTAGAAGTTGCGGAACAATAATTTACCGAGAACTTACTCGATGTACGGCCGCACTTCTGATAGGTTGGTGAAGATATACAATGAAATGGTCCGCCATTCTTCGACATCCAACGATTTCCCTGTCGAAGCACCGGATGGTGCGAGCTTCCCTTTGAATAGGCTGAGGTTGGATCGACCTTTTTTTGGATTGTCATCATTGTACCGAGGCTTCGGGTTATGCAAATGATGATTTTTGGCTTCGTAGTGTGCTGTCACGAAGTTTGCCGCCTCCTCGGTAATGAATGCCTCGGCCATCGATGCTTCAATTCTACGTTTATTTTTACACTTAGCGCGAAGCGTCTTCTGCATCCTCTCAGTTGAGAAGCACCATCGATTTTGAACGGGCCCCCCCAATCTTGCCTCGGTCGGGAGATGCAAAATCAAATGCTGCATTGGATTAAAGAAGCCCGGTGGAAAGATCTTTTCTAATTTGCAGATCAACTCCAACGCCAACTCTTCCATTTCATCTAGCACGCCAGGCGATAGTTGTTTCGCACAAAGAGAACGGAAGAAATAACTCAGCTCTGCCAGTACTAGCCATTCATCCTCAGGGATAAAGCCATGCAACATCACCGGCATTACCCTCTCAATCCATATGTGCCAGTCATGACTCTTCAGACCAAATATTTTCAATTTCTCAAGACTCGCTCCCCTCGTTAGATTCGCAGCATACCCATCGGGGAACATCAACCGCATTTTCACCCACAATAGCATTTCCCTCATAGCTGGCCTTTCAAGATTGAACCATGCCTTTGGCTTCGCTATGCTTTGATTTCCTTTCCGTCGTCGCAAGTTTTGTAACGGTCTATCACATAGAGCCTCCAGGTCAATTCTAGCCTTAGGATTATCTTTTGACTTCCCCTCTATGCCGAACAATGTACCAAAAATGGCCTCCGCAATATTCTTTTCAGTGTGCATCATGCCGATGTTGTGTGGGCAAAGGAGGTCTTTAAAGTAAGGTAGATCCCACAAACATGACTTGTGAGTCCAAGCGTGTTCCGTATTATACCCTTTGAAATACCCTGGACGTTCAGGATCCGGCTCGAGAGCGTTTATCTGATCCAGGATCTATTGGCCTGTCAACGCAGCTGGTGCAGTGTTTTTGACAACTCTACCTTTGATGAAATTCCTCTTGTCTTTTCTGAACTTATGGTCAGGATCCAAGAATTGTCTATGTATGTTGAAGCAAGAATACTTGCGACCAGCCTGCAGCTAATGGAACTGAAGAGCTGCCTTGCATGTGATGCACGGGAACCTTCCATGCACACACCAGCCAGAGAATAGCGCATACGCCGGATAATCATGCGTCGAGTACATGTACCACACATGCATTTTGAAATTTGTTTTGGTAGCGGCATCGTAGGTCTTGATCCCATTATCCCAGGCTTCTTGCAACTCATCCTTAAGCGGCTGCATGTACACATTCATATTCTTCCCCGGATAGTTGGGCCCTGGAATTATCAACGTCAGGAAAATGTTCTTTCTTTTCATAATCTCTCCGGGTGTGAAATTGAGTGGAATGACAAATACAGGCCAACAACTGTATTGTGTTGCCGTCATACCATACACATTGAACCCATCCGTGCTGATGGCAACTCTTGGATGCCTTGGATCTTCCGATTTATCCTTATGTAATGCATCGAAGTGCCTCCACGCAAAACCATCTGAAGTGTGTACCAACATCTTGTTCCCATCCGCATCTAGTTCGGTTCTTTTGCCCAATTTGTGCCATGTCATCTGTCTGGCCGTTCCTTCGACCATGAAAAGACGTTGAAGTCTTGGTACGATTGGCAGATACCGAAGAACACTAATGGGGATTTTGGTCTGATTCTTCTCACCCATACCGTTGTCTACCACAATATACCTCGAAGAATTGCAAATGGGGCAATAGTTCAAGGCCGCATACTCAAGCCTAAATAAGGCACATCCATTCTCACAGGCATTTATCTTCTCGTAGGGCATCTTAAGTACACGGAGGATTTTCTCTGACTGGTACAGGTTTGCAGTCAGTACATGGCCTTCGGGTAGAAAGCGTCCAAATATCGTCATCATTGCGTCATAGCATTCTTTGCCTAGGTTGAATTGAGCCTTCAGAGCCATTACTTGCGCGATGGCATCCAGCTGACAAAGCTCAGTCTGCTCGTGGAGAGGACATTTTGAAGACTCCAACATTTCATAGAAGGCCTTTGCAGATTCCTCCATCTCATCGTCTGAATCTCGAGCATCATCAAAGTCTTGCACCATGTCTTCGATCCCCGTACCATGCTCGTCGGTGCGATGACGAATCACCTCAGCTCTGGCACGTTGGTCAGACTCACCATGAAAAGTCCACACCGTATAATTAGGCGTAAAACCCCACTTCTGCAGGTGTTTACCCATTTCAACCTCTGTCTACTTTTTCCAGTTGTCGCAGTTGGGACAGGCGCACCTTGTTTTTTGCTGGCCATTTGCAAATGCAGCTCTCACAAACCCCCTGGTTTTTGTTAACCATTCATTGGTCATGTCTTTCTGACTAGGGTGACCAGTGTACATCCAAGCACGATCACTCATGTTGCCTACCTACCTATGGGCGCACAAGAAATAAATTAATATATAATTCATCACCTATATTCATCCGCTAATCAAGTTTGTCAGTTTTATTACGTCCATGCAACCTACACGCTAATAGGTAAAGATAGGTCCTAATCCCACCTGAGTATGTGTAGATTGGGTTCGTTTTCCCATGCTCTCTCCAGATGCGATGCAGAATTTTGGCAGCACCTACCCGCTGTTCTCATGATACACGTCTTGGCAATAAGCAGAGAGGATGTGTAACCGGAGAACAACAGGGAGGCACTGAGGAAATTCCGCATCGGATCCGGAGCATAGCATACGGGAAAACGAACCCAATCTACACATACTCGGGCTGTCCATGGATAACATTGGACAATTCGAAAGGATGGCGGTTATAAATATGCAAAGACATGCATATTTATAGATGTCGCCCTTTCGAACGGGAGATGCATACTGGTCACGCCTACTCATGATTGAAGAAACCTATAGCTAGCAAGTTTCATCGGCACGAAGACCGGAATAGAGCAAATTAAGGGGGTAGGAGGAGAAGTCATTTGTGCTCACCAACAAATGCAGGGGCGGAGCTCGTGGAGGTCGTCGAACAACTGCACATTGAAATTCACCCGATGATCACAAATATGATGTTTTTATAATTAACATAATCGGAAAATATGTGACCTAACTCATAATTTACAAAACTATGACCCGTCGGCTTAGTGGCGTCGATGGTCGGTGGTGTCGGGTGTCATTGGCCTCGATGGTCGGTGGTGTCGGGTGTCGGTGGCGTCGGGGGTCGGGGGTTAGTTGTGTCGGTGGTTGGGGGTCAGTGGCGTCGGGGGTCGAGGGTCATTGGCGTCGGGGGTTGGGGGTCAGTGGTGTCGGGGGTCGGGGGTAGGGGGTCGGGGGTCAAGGGTGAGTGGCGTCGGGGGTCAGGGATCGAGGGTCAGTGGCGTCGGGGGTCGGCAGTCGGGTGTCAGTGGCGTTGGATGTCGAGGGTCAAGGGTCGGGGGTTGGTGGCGTCGGTAGTCGGGTGTCGTTGTCGTTGGGGGTCGAGGGTCACTGGAGTCGGGGGTCGGGGGTCTTTTCGGTCAACAAGATCCCGAAGAGGTGTCGGGGGCCGGGGGTTGGGGGTCAGTGGCGTCGAGGGTCGGGGGTAGGGGTTCGGGGGTCGAGGGTCGAGGGTCAGTGGCGTCGGGGGTCGAGGGTCGAGGGTGAGTGCCGTCGGGGGTCGAGGGTCAGTGGTGTCGGGGGTCGGCCACTGCTTATTCTACTTTTTCTTCTTCTCCTTCATCTTCTTCTTCCTCCTTCTACTTATTCTTCCTAGCACTAAACCTAGCACTAACCTAATCTTATCTAACACTAAACCTAGCACTAAACTACATACATAATATAATCTAACAATTAAACAACAAAAAAGAAGAAAACAAAACAAAAACAAAAACAAAAAAACATACCGGAGGTCCCTGGGTTGTCAGGGCGGCAGGGTGCGAAGGAGGGCGGCGGCCAGAGGGAGCACGTGGGAGGGGGCGGCGACCGAGAGGGGGTGGGAGGAGGGAGGCGCCCGGGAGGGAGGTGGGAGGAGGGCGGCGGCCGGGACGGAGGTGGGAGGGGGCGTTGGCCGGGAGGGGGAGGGACAGCGCGGCGGCGAGCGGGAGGGGGAGGGGCGGCGCGGCGACGAGCGGGAGGGAAGGGGCGGCGTGGCGTCGAGCGGGACGGGGAGGGGAGGCGCGGCGGCAAGCGGGAGGGGGAGGGGCGCCGCGAGGGGTGAGGGGGTGGGGTAGGCGCAGGGGAGGGGCGGCGCGGCGGCGAGCGGGAGGGGGAGGGGTGGCGTGGCGGCGAGCGGAGGAGCGGCGCGGCGGCGCAAGCGAGATGCGGGAGAGAGTGAGGGAGGGAGAGGGTGAGAGAGTGGGGTATAACGGCCGTTAATAGGGGGTGTCTTTGCCGTCTGCCCCCTGACGGCAAAGATGGACACGGTCGATGGCAAAGGCGTCCCGAACGGCAAAGACCCCCCATTTTTTTACCTGGCAAGGGCCAAGGCCCGGTGGGGCTCACCTTAGCCCTTTGTCGTCTGCCCTGGCCCTCTTTGCCGTGAGTGGGCTGACGGCAAAGAACTCGCACATGGCAAAGATACTGTTTGCCATGTGCCAGTTCTTTGCCGTCTGCTTTGGGACAACAGACGACAAAGAGCATCTTTGCCATGTGTCAGCCGACTAAGGCCTGTCACATGGAAAATAACTGAATTCCAGTAGTGCCCTCTGGTCCTTGGCCTCCATGGTGTTGATGGCCCCTCTGGGATGATGAAGATGGCCTCCGATGATGGTGAACCCCTTCGGCAAGGTGCCGGAGAGGGCGTAGATTGGTTTTTCGTGGCTCTGAAGGTTTGCGGTGGCGGAACTACCGATCTAGGTATCTTTTTGGTGGTTTCTAGATTTACAGGAATTTTTAGCGTCGATCTCACGTCAAGGGGGCCACGAGGCGATGGCAAGCCTGTTCAGCGCGACCACCCCCTAGCCGCGCCTAGCAGGCTTGCCGCCTCCTCGTGGCTCTTCCGGCCCAGCTCCCATGCTTCAGGGGTCTCTTTTGGTCCACCAAAAATAATACCAAATTTTCAGCCCATTTTGAGAATTTTATTTCTGCAAGAAAATGACACCATGGTAATTCCGCTAAAAATAGCGTTAGTCCGGGTTAGTTCTAATAAAATCATACCAAAATCATATAGAATTATGGTAAACATGGTATGAATAATTCATAAATTATAGATACGTTGCAGATGTATCACTTACAAAGAATAAACTAGCTCCGGGCAGCGAAGAAGACTTCGATGAGGCAGCGACTCCGCTCGTCGGTAGCGAGGGCGAAGATGTCCGACTGATAGAGATCTCCGAGGGGGTCCGATTTTTGGCGAAAGTGAGGTGAGGAGATGTCGGGATAGAGCGGAGTGTCGAGATGAACTTCGTCCGCTGCGTGAACTCCGGCGGCATTGGGAGCTCGAGGTGGTGGCTCCGGTGCAATGGGGGCGATCAAACCATGTCAAACGGGTTCACAAAAAATAGAGAAGTTGAACAACATAAGGAAGAGTCTCGAGAAGCTCACCGGCGGTCGGAGTCGAGCCATGAACTTGGTTCAACCTGTCTAGATTGGAACAGTGAGGGCGTCTCGTAAACGTGGTTTTGGCAAGGGTTTTGAGGGGAATTGGATTAGGGGACCCTTGGTATTTATAGGACACATTCTTGGGCAAGGGGCAACCTCAGGCTAGGTTTTGGACCATCGATGTGTTGCAAGCATGCCGGTCCTGGACTCCAGTGCGTGGAGAAGAATAAGAATGGGCGGGGGCCGGCGATCATAGGGAGGGAGATGAACGAGAGAGAGAGAGAGAGAGAGGTGCTGGCGGCGCTGGCCTAGGAGATGTAGGTGCCTATGGGTTGGCTCCAACATCATTGTGGGCTAGGGGCGAATGCGCTAGCCTCCTGGCCTCGTGCGCCTGAGCGCCGCTGGGGCGCTGGGGCACTGGCTTGGCCCTCGGCCTTGTGGGGCGGTTCTCCTGGCTTGGCTAGGCGTTGTTTTTTTACCAGGAAAAATGTGAAAAGAAATAAAAAACCCATTATATATATGTTTATTAGATATCAACAATTTCAGATAAACATATTTCTCCACCAAATACTAATAATAAAAAACATTTTTGCAATAACTCAAAAGTTAAATAGAATTCTGGTTTCAACATAATTTTTAAATAATTTGTATTTCCAAATATGAATCTCAACCAACCATTTTCTCTAATTTTGGAGTGTCATTTTCCTCCTCTCCTGTTATTTGCTTATCATAGGATTTTGAAAATAATCAAACTCAAAATTTGAATAGGGATTCAATCAAATGGAAAATTGTCACATAAGTCCTTTTATTCCCTCTCATTTTAATTTTCGAAAGAGTTTCAAATTTTCAATCACTTTCACATAATCAGCTACTCAACCACACAAGCAATATAATTTCTTAATTATTATAGCATTCCAAAATTTAGAATTTTGGTATGTTTGAAACTACCACACTTAAAATGAATCTTGTCCTCGAGATTCGCTAGAAAGAAATATTTAGAGTTTGGGGGTCTTCTCCAAAATACATTGATCATCACAAAGGTATGGGGTGCTGCCACCCTTAGAAGCATGGTTACAGTTCCACTAAATATCACGTATTCCAACTTAGTTGTTGACAATGTCGGTCTTATCATCTGCTCGGGATGACTGCTTCATTGATGCTTTGCCGGTAGAGGCATAACATATTCCTCAAATTATTGTGTCCTTTGAACATGGTAAGGTTCTTCCGACACTGGGTCTTCTCAATTGTCAGATCCGTCGCCAATACTAACAACTATCAACAATCTCATGGTGGTCAACAACTTCTGGTTTCTCCTACAGGAAAATTGTTTGGGTTGAATCTCATCTTATAACCTATGATGGAAACGGTTGCTTGGTAAACGGATTAATCATCCTATCATTCTAGGATTTCAACAAGGTTTTGACATCGTCGTCTCTTGACTATGGGCAAGTCACTCAAGATTCACCATTCCAAATAGCAATAGAAATGATAAGAGTAGTCATCATGCTCTCCAATCCATGTCGCACGCAAATTATTACCGTGTATAGGGTTTGGCGAATCCCGCATTCTATCACTTGGGCTTCCTCATAAGCATTCTAGAATTTACCTTGTCCTCGAACTAAGTTTGTATAAATCCTTGATTCTAC
This sequence comes from Hordeum marinum, assembly GCA_022496015.1. NCBI lineage: Eukaryota > Viridiplantae > Streptophyta > Magnoliopsida > Poales > Poaceae > Hordeum > Hordeum marinum. Next base: position 529,461,327 of record CM039678.1, on the reverse strand, counting down.
AGGCCAAACAAAACATCTATCGTTTCATTCACAACTTTTGGGTTTTTCGTAATCTCTTAATAAAAATTTGTTGATGAAGCTACACTTTCTTTAATAGTTCTTCCTTCAACAAGGTTGTGCTTGATTCATATGAAATTTTGGGACCTATGGGTTATGGGCCCACATCAACACCCATACAACTTTGTCTTGTCTTCGGGGTACATATGTTCTGTATTCTAGTCATTGACTTTCATAGACTCCCTAATTCCAATTGTACTTCATTCCTTCACTTTCTTGGTGCAGCCACGATATCATTAAAAAGTTCTTCATTTCATTTTCCAAACTCCAATTTATGGTCTGACATGATTAATATGTTTTTCTTCATTGGTCAATTTGCCTTGGAAGGTATTATCACCCATAAAATATATTGCATCGGATCATGTATAGACCATATTCTTCTTGCATCCATGCACTTGACCACTACTAGTTCATCACATACAATTCAAGATATAAATGACATACCAACTTTATTGGTTCATGGGTGTTACAATCTCTGAGGGTCCCATTACATAACTTAAATCAAAATTCATACGAAAATTAAGAGAATTTCCTATTACAATTATTGCTTCTAAAATCCAAAACTGAACTACTCATATTTAGCTTTCTTCTTCGGGTAGGTATAGGAGTAGTGTCCTGTGTTATTGCACCGATGACAGGTGATGTGGCTCATATCATTTTGTGTAGAAAACCACATAACCTTCCTCTTCTTCTTGGGTTGATCTTCTTGCAACTACAATGTGGTCTCTCCAGGCTGTAATGCAAACATCTGATGCCTCTAGTTACTTGGTTTATCTTCCTTGACTTGTCCATATTGATCAATCCTTCTAATTCTTGTTGGTCATACTTCACTTCTACTGTCAGGAACTCTCCCAGATACCCTTTTCTATTCTCTTGCGATACTAGCAAATATTTACTTCTTCTCCACATGAATAGCATGTCCTAGTGAAAACTTTGATTGAGTGTTCTTCTGGTGTGTGTTTCACATTGTCCTTCATCGCAGGTACTTTCATAGGTTCTCAAATGGCTTCTTCATTCCTTCTTTTTGCTGCTTAATGATTTCGTGTACCATGGGATAAGTGATTCACTGGGCAGGGTAGTGGGTAGTTCGTTCACACAAGAGACAAGTAACTTGCCTAGTCGGGCATTCTTCAGATGGGTGATTTTCTTCACACTGAGGGCATCCATCCCTGTGTTCTTCATGGGTGTGTCCTATTTCTCCATGGATCTTGCATGCACAAAGTTTCTTCGTATCATTCGTACGGGGCTTCTGGGTGTTGGTGACCAAATGAGATTTTTGCAAGGTCATCTTGAATTCCTTCCAAGTGATTGCTCCTTGCCATCCATGGAGAGCTTCATACATCTTTCACCATGTTGCAACACCTTTTGAAAAGTACCCAAGAGCATACTTGACCATATCCTTCCTTGCAACATATTTATTCCTCAGGTGATCCTCCATGTTCTGAATCCATCGTTGTGTCCCCAAGTGAGTCATCGATTCAGAAAATACGGGTCCATGTTCGTTCACCATCTATTGGGTCCAAGGGTTTTGGGTTGAGATGGATAAGAGAGGGAGAAAGAGAGAGAGATGGATAAATACTATGATTAACAAACAACTCTTATCTCAAAGTTTCTATCATTTGTAATGGGCTGGTTTACTATGGTTTCGTTACCAAGTCGTGATTACTTTGGGTCTTCAAGTCCGATTGCTTCTCCCATATGAAGGTCCGATGTTGCTCTTCCATAACTTATATCTTTCATGGTTTAAATATATACAAACCTACGGATATTGTATCTATATATCCAATCAATAAAGAAAAAATAATATCAACCATAAATTCATTTTCAATCAATTGTATAGTATCACCACCCACATAAGCTGGTATGGTCAGATACTCAAATCGTAAGGCATTCATACTTTTTCACTCATGGTGGGCTACTACTAAACTAGATTATCCAGGTCTTGATTCTCATCTCCACGGGTATTCTTCTGGTCATGCTTGATCTTCCCAACTTCCTCTGCTAGATCATCCCTATTGACGCGAAACTTTTTGTTACATCCTTGAATATCACGGAGTTGGGTCTTGAGCTTTTGGATTTGAACATCCTTAGCATTAGCCATGGTACAACTATCCCTTAGCATTAGCCATGGTACAACTATCGTTCAGTGCCTGATAAATCTTATGGATCTTGAGGTCTTGCTTCTCCTGATTGGCTACCTTCAGCTTCTTGGCATTGAGTTCTACACGAAGTGCTTCCCTATCAAATAAAGCTTCTAGAAGGTCCATTTGAAGATTCATGATGTAATGTTCGAGTTCTTGATTATACACCAACAAAGGTGAAAACTCCATCTTCTGCTCGTCCATCAAGATGATGTGTGCTCCATTAGACTTCTACATTCCAAACCTTCCAAAGTAATGGTTTCCTAACTCACCACGATGACGATAACTTAAGTGTGTGATGGCATCATGGACGGTAGTGTTTATGCCAATATCATAGTCTTGGTATCTTCTTTATGACCAAAAACTTGAGTCTTGACGCCCCACAATCCAGACTTCCTCTTACACGCCTTTATCTTGGGTATCAGCAGCTTCAGCGGTCTGCCAACTTCCACAAGGAATGGGCCATGAAGAACATCCTTGTAGTGTTCTTTTTCATTCACGATGCAGCTATCCATCTATAATTTGAAGTAGGGAGGGTTAAAAATAAAAGTTGTTCCTATTAGGGTCTTCCTATTTATATCCATTTTCTAGGGTCATGTCTTACACTCAACATGTGCTCTGATACCATCTCTGTACCGACTCGACCCAAATGGATCGATATCTCTATGCTTTCAGTGTCATCCCTAGATAAGTATGCTGGCTCACACAATACTTCGATGAAATACCATAACATCGCATGTAAAAGAAATACCATAGATCTAGATATACCTTAAATAGCACAGCAGAAAACAATCATAAGGGTGTGGAGTCATATCAATGCCAGCAACAAGTTGAGCGTAGACTATAACCCTACAACGTAACTCTTAGTCATCGTATGAATTCCTGTAACATGACACGTTGCGGCCATGTAGGTTAGTGAATATGTTGGCAAGATTGTAGATAAAGGCACATGAAAAATAACTCTGTCACCATAGGCAATATGGTTGTGGAGGCTCTAAGTCTGAGTTCTTGCATAAAAGCTGATTTTTTTCCTACATCAAACGAGTCAAATGCAATTACTACAAAGTTGGTAGCATTTATTAGACGGTTCCATCGAAGGACAAATAAAATTTTATGAATCCATGACAAAAAGAATTATGAAAATCCGAGTTGTAGATCAAAAGTTAAAGCAGAAACAAAGTTGGACCCAAATTTGAAAACAAAAATTTTCTGATAACATTAAATTGTGGCTAGATGCCATGTGGCAAGTGGCTATTCGCTGATGGTTTTCGCTACACGGATAATGGGAAAACGGCTGCTATCTAAGGCTTTTGGTGAATGGGGCTTTAATAAAAGAAAGAACGAGACCGCTTGTTCAATCAATTGGGAAAAATCCGATCTAACATAATACTCCCTTAACGCTTCGATCTTACGGGTCAAGAATGAGTAGAGAAGGAGGGGTGACGCTTACAAAGAAAAAACTGGCGCCCGACAGGGAAGAAGACTTTGGTGGGCCGGTGACTCCAATCATCAGCGGCGAGGGCAAAGATGTCTGGCGGATAGAGATCTATGAGGCGGTCCGATTTTTGGAAATAGTGAGGCAAGGATACATCGGGATAGGTGGAGCATTGAGATGAACTTCATGCTCCGCATGAACTCCGATGACGTTGCAAGATCGAGGCGGTGGCTCCAATGTGATCCGGGTGATCAAACCATGTCAAATAGGTTCCTAAACACTAGAGAAGTTAAACTGTGGAAGGAAGAGTCTCGAGAAGCTCAGCGGTGGTCGGCGTCGAGCGGAGAACTTGGTTATGTTGGTCTAGACTGGAACGGGGAGGGCGTCCCCTCAAGGTAGTTTTGGCGATGGTTTTCATGGGGAATCGGACGATGGGGTGAAAGCATAATGTGCTCCCTCTTGGACTAATACTTTCATCTAGTGTATTTCGGATAAAGTCCATAGAGAGATGGGTTGGCAAAAAGGACTGTGGAGATTATCCCATGAACAAGAAGGAGAAGGAATAGCATTGTCCAAACTTCAAGAAAGAGGACTCTACATTTTACTTTGTGAGAAATCACTTTGAGTCCATAGGAAAGCCAGTACTATTAAAAGGGGTATGGTACTGTTGGTGAACAAAATGCTCATACGTGTCCAAGTGATAGTCACCACATACACCCACAAGCTCTTCCACAAAAGCTTCTCCAAAGCCATATATCCAAAATCAGTGCAACCAACAGTCCCCACTCGGTGCCACCGATTCTCGGCCTCAGACAGACTCAGCCAAACCTTAGCCCTTCAGTACAACCGATTCTGCTTCGTGCCACCAAGTTTGGGTTGCCAACTTCCTGTTACGCAAATTCACAAATTCGGTACCACTGAGTTTGACAATATGTTGTTGGTCACCTTATCAATGCAACCGACTTTTATGTATCGATCTCACCAAGATTCAAAAGTTGCTACCTTTGTAGCAAATCGGTACACAAAGATTCACATATCGGTGTCACGGGGTTGGTCACTTAAGGTTTAATGGTTGGATTTTTGGATATGCCTATATATATCCCTCGAAAGAGAAGCACTCAGAACAGTTCCCCACTCATACCTACCGATTTTCTGAAAGAGAGACACCTAATCATGTGTTGAGATCATGCCATTCCATTCCAACCATATGAATCTTGATCTCTAGCCTCCCCAAGTTGCTTTCCACCCAATCAATCACTTCCACCATAGCCAACTCTCTGAGAGAGTGATTGGGTGTTGAGGAGTCTATCATCTTGAAGCACAAGAGCAAGGAGTTCATTGACATTATCGATCCTATTTCCTTTTGGAGGGTGCTGCCTCCTAGATTGGTTAGGTGTCACTTGGGAGCCTCCTACTTCGTGTTGTGAAGTGAACCAAGAAGTTTGTAAGGGCAAGGAGATCGCCTACTTCGTGAAGATCTAACCATAATGAATCTAGTCCTTCGTGGACGTTAGCCGTTATGGAATACTCAAGGTTGCTACTTCGTGGACCCCTATAGGTGGAGCCCTCTGTGGACTCTCTCGACTGTTACCCTCTGTGGGTTGAAGACTCCATAAACATGATCGTACGATAGCACCACCTATCAGAACCACGGGGAAAATCTCTATGTCCTTCATGCGTTTGATCTCCCTATCTCCACTCTTTACTTCCATGTGCAATGTATTTACTTTCCGCTGCTATACTTGGGGACTTGCATGTGTAGGGTGTGCTAGATTTGCTATAATTGCTAAAAAGTGCCAACCTTAAACTTATGCTTGAGGTAGTTTTAAATTACTGCTAGCAGTCTATTCAACCCCATCCAAACATACTCTTCTAGTGATCCCGCAAATGGTATCAGAGCATTGGTCTCTATTGCTTCGGTTTCATCATCGTCAAGGAAGATCGATGTGTCTAGTGTGGAGAGTTTGTATTGTAGAGTGCCCATTCTTGATGGAGAGTACTATAGTCGATGGAAGAATGCCATGATTGATCTATTTGACAAATTCCATTTGTGAAAAGATACTGAAAATCCCTATGTGCTCCCCATTGATGATTTGCATCCCACACACAAAGAGAAAATTAACATGCTTGGTAACCTTAGAACTGTCAATCTTATTGTTAGAGGTTTACCAAGATTCGTGCTTTCTCAATTGAAGAACTTTGTATGTGCTTATACTTTGTGGACTGATTTGGAGAAACAATATCCAAATCTTCCATTAAGAAATCTTGATGAAATTCTTCATAAAACCATTGCTTTTCACAAAATGAAGCCTAGTGATCCAAACTTTGATAAATGCCTATGTCAGCTCCGTGATCTTACGCGTGCTATAGGAGATGTCACCACTATCAACAACATTATTATTGAAGCCATTCACATTCATAAACTTGAACATTGTCATGGTTACGATTCTAACGAGTCTCTTGGTTTCTATGACGAGGAGATTCCAAAAAATGATTACAATGAAGAACATGGCTACTATGATGAAGATGAGTTGTTCGACATCAAGCATGAAAAGATCATGAAGAATCTAGGTCTAATGGCAAACTTCAAGGATTACATGTCCGGTGGAAAGGAGTGGATTCTTGATAGTGGATACACGGATCACATGACTTAGGATAAAGACATGTTCCAAGAGATCACGCCTAATCAAGGTCCTTAAAGGTACGTGGCCTTTGGAGACAACTATAAGGGAAGGTACTTGGCCTTGCTATGGTGGCCATATCTCATGATATCTCTATTCAAAATGTGATTCTTGTTGAATCCGTTGGCTACAATCTTTTTTTCGTATCTAGACTAGAAGACTTCGATTTCAATGTGCTATTTACCAAAGTAGATTGCCAAGTGTTTCGATTTGATCATCATAAAATTGTCTTTACCGGTATTCATAGTGGTGATCTATACATTGTCGATTTTAGTAAAAATGCCTAACCACCTACTTGTCTAATTGCAAAATGATCTAAAGGTTGGCTATGGTATAGAAGACTAGGACATGTAGGCATGCAAAATATAGATAAGCTTATCAAGGGCGATCACACTCCTGGTGTTAAAGATGTAATCTTTGACAAAGATAGACTTTGTAGCGCTTGTCAAGGAGGAAAGCAAGTAGGTGGAAGTCATCCGGTCAAGAACATCATGGCCACTAGGAGAACACTCGAGCTACTTCATATGGATCTTTTTGTCCCAATCCTTACAAGAGTCTTGGTGGAAACTCTTATGGTCTAGTTGTAGTTGATGTTTTTTCCAGATTTACGTGGGTATTCTTTCTTGATGATAAGTCGCTGGTAAAAAAGATCATTAAGAACTTCGCACGCAAAGCGCAAAATCAATTTGAAGTGAAGATCAAGAAGGTTCGAAGCGATAATGCTTCGGAGTTCAAGAACACCCATGTGGATACCTTTCTTGACGAAGAGGGTATCTCACATGAGTTCGCAGCTACGTACACGGCTCAACAAAATGTAGTTGTTGATAGAAAGAACCGAACCCTCATTAATATGGAAAGAATGATGCTTGACAAATACAAGACGCCAAGACAATTTTGGGAAGAAGCCGTGGAAAGAGCATGTCGTGCCACAAACCGACTCTAGTTGCGCAAGCTTCTCGGTAAAACGGCATACGAGCTTCTCATCGGTAACAAACCGCAAGTTTGATACTTTCGGGTATTCGGCTCTAAGTGTTACATTATAGATAGGCATCACCATGCTAAATTTTCTCCCAAATCTCATGAAGGTTTCCTACTTGGTTACGGATCGAACTCTCACACCTACCGTGCCTACATAAACTTCACTCGAAAAATTGAAGAGACGGTAGGTGTGAATTTTGATGAGTCTAACGGTTATCAAGTTGAACAATTGCCAAATGATGTAGGTGATAAAGATCCTTCGGAAGCTACCCAAGATTTTCCCATTGGCAAGATTCATCCCATGGAGGTGAGGGAAATTACTTCATCAACCCAAGTGGAAACTCCTACTTCGGATCAAGGCTACCGACCAAACGACACGGAAGCATCCACAAGTGGTACACGACAAAATGAAGAGGAGGAGGACGTACATCATGAATATCCACCACAACCTTGTTCACGACCACCTCAAGGAGACAACCACTTCGATAGCAATGGAGATGAAGGAGATGAAGAAGAAGAAGAAGCTCCTCCAACTAACAAGCCAAAGCTACCTCGAGTTTGAGCACAAGTGACCAAGAACCATCCCCTAAACCAAATCTTTGGTGATATACAAACAGGGAGGATCACTCGCACTAAAACTCGCCTAGCTAACTTTTGTGAGCAATCTTCTTTCATCTTTAGCACTGAACCCTTGAAGGTTGAACAAGATCTCGAAGACGCGGATTGGGTGAATGATATGCATGCAGAGCTTCACAACTTTGAGAGGAACAAAGTGTGGACACTCGTGGAGAAGCCCAAGGATTGGCTGAAAGATATGAATGCATGCGCCGCCGTCGCCGGAGATTCATCCTCTCCGGATCTCCCTCCTCTTTCCTTCCCCGACCACCGCATCGCTCCTATAAATAGCCCAGACCCTCCTCTCTCCATTCCACACCGAAATCCCCTCTTTCCCCCGCCAGAACGCTGCCCCTCACCTCGCTGGAGTTCCACCACCCAACCGGACCTCCCCGAGCTCGTGCCCCTCGCCACACTCACCCCCGACCCCCTCCGACGCCGCCAATCGACGCCGGAGCTTCGCCGCCGCCGTTTGAGCACTTCGGACGCCGGCCCCGACCATTGCACCATCGCCCCGACCACCGTCGACCTCCGGCCGCCGTCGACCTTGCCGGAATCTCCTCCTCCCCTCTGTAAGCCACTGGACCCTCTCTAGATCGTCTGACTTAAATCCAACGCTAAGGATTAGATCATTTTAAAACCCGAACCGGTATCCTCTAACGTTCGGTCGACCGCTCGTTAGCTCTCACGCGCACGCTCTTTCGACCAATAGGAACCTGACACGTAGCCCTTGTCCGATCGTTTTTAGTTTTTCTTTTATTTTGTTCCTGTTTAGAAAACAGAATGCATCCTGATTTTGTTTTTATCATATCTTTTAAAATATTTAGTGTTTTTAGTTGATTCTTTTTGCATTAGTTCAGATATTTGATGTAGTTTATGTCTGTATGCTTAGATTTGAAATTTCAGCTTTAAATTTGGAATCCAATCAAATTTGTTCAAATTACTAAAATCTGTATAACATGATTTTAGTTTTTTTTTTATTAGATTTAGTTATTGTTTTTAATAAAAAACAGAATTTGTTTAATTCTTAAGGTAGTTTAGTTTTCCTAATTTTAATTTGATTTGAACCTGAATTAGTTTAACTTAGTTAATAGTTTTCATTAGTTTCTGCTATTTCAAACATTTAGTTAACATTACTTGCTAATCTTTAGAATGATGTTTAGTTTTATACCATGTGGTTATAGGAATCTTTTGCATTAGGTATAGTTTTATAAAATAATTTAGTTTTACTTTCACCAACTAGATAGATGATTAAATTGGGTTTTCTAATAGATAATTTTGGTAATTCAATTCTGTTAAGTAAGATGATGATAATAATATTAGTGTTAATAATATTATTGTTTTGGTTTCCTATTCCAAAGTTATAGGAACATTCTAGTTATTTTCATTTTTGTAGTGTTTCTTCACACAAAAGTTTTAGTGAATTTGATTCTGTTTACTAAAATTGATTTTCTTACTATTTCTTTTTCTACTAGCTATTGCTTGGTTGTTTGTCTTAAAGTAGTAGTAGAAGTGTTTGACACTATATATTTTTGTGACTCAAACTTTTTATTTTGATTTCTTTCTCTTGATTGATACTATTGAATGGTTTTAGTATTCTTTGTTCAACCTTGCTGAATTGTGTGAATTTTTTTGTATTTATGCTTATGGTGTGCTCTCGTTTGATTTGTTAGATCATCCGGAGTGCGAAGCTTTTTATCTAGAATCACATGATTACGAGGATCGTCAGCAAGGCAAGTCACTTTGACCATGTATACCTATGTTTTATTGCATTAGTTCTTCCATCACCCAAATTGCATGCAAAGTAGGTAAATTGGAAACTTGGGTACTTGTTGTAGTATCATGTGGTAGGTACCCCCTCAACCCTTTGGCACATTGGCCCCGGGAAATGTTGTTTTTACATTTTGCTATGCTATTAGTAGACGGGGTTGGTTGTGTGATTTATGAGATTTGTGAGCTAATAATTTGAAGACCTACATAATGATCAATACTTCAAGACTCCGAGTTTTCAACATACCTCTGGGTGGATGATGGTTGAACGGCGCCCTGAAGAAACCAGTGGTTAGCCTAGATGATGCTGGAGATGTGCCAGTATTCATGCAGAAAGGTCCACCCAGGCACAAAGAGATGGATGGATGCCTCAAGACCCAAGGCTTACCTGCACAGCCAAAAGTCATTATGGGCTCTGGCTTGGTTGGATATCGTGGTGACCCTGGACAGGCGGTGCTACGAGATGTAGAAGAACGGTAGGAAAGGATGGGCACCGACAGAGTCGCAGGGAAACCCTTTGGAAGACCATGTTTTGGTCATCTGTTTCTCAAACACCCTGAAGTGCGAGAAATCAAACGGAGGTGACCAAATCTTGTGGGGAACATGTGCAAAACTCTGCAGAGTACCCAAACCTAATCGATTAGCCGTGTCCACAGTCATAGACAACTTGAGCCAAAGGAACTGAAACTATCTGGAACTCTCAACACAATTAAACATATTGATGTGGGTTATTAATGACAACTTGGGTATGAGAATTGGTTGGTGTAACCATCTCATTAATCAACCAACATTGTAGTAGTTATGCCTTTGCCCTCTCTTGTTATAGGAATTTTTTTGGCTTTATGCAAAAACTTACTACCCCACCTGCCATAATTGCATATAGACTAGATGATTACTTTACCCTCTCTCTTGTGACTTTGTTGGCATATTCAATATGCTGACCTGTACGGCTGCAACATATCATGAGTGAGGATACGCTCTACACGCGGTGAGATGCCCTTGGAGTCAGATGGGCTCATCTACCTTCGATGCTTCCGCAAGTTTATGGTTTAGTTTATCTCATGAGTTGGCCTTCAGCCACTTTATTGTAATTATTATAGTAATAAAGGACTCGATATGAGATTTCGATTAATTTATGCTGTGTGATTTCCCTTTGATATATACATTGATGTACCGTGTGTGTACCAGCATGATCTTGGGATGGTACAGAAACACCGGAGATTCGACCTTTCAGGTCGGGTCGCTACATTGGTATACATGCCTAACAAAGTTTCTTATTGAAAAAGGTTTTGAAATTGGAAAAATTGACGTAAGCTTGTTCACAAAGAGAGTTAATGGTGAATTATTTGTGTGCCAAATTTATGTGGATGATATTATCTTTGGATCAATTAACCCCCAATTCGGTGGGAAATTTGGAAGGTTGATGTCAGAGAAGTATGAGATGTCTATGATGTGTGAGATGAAATTCTTTCTTGGTCTACAAATCAAGCAAATGAGAGAAGGTACTTTCATATCTCAAACAAAGTACAACAAGGACTTGATCAAAAAGTTCAACATGCAAGAGTGCAAAGGTATGAAAACTCCCATGCCCACTAGCGGACACAATGACCTCACTAGGGAGGGTGAATCGATTGATCAAAAGGTTATCGATCAATGATTGGTTCATTGCTATATCTATGTGCCTCCCATCCAGATATTATGCTTAGTGTTTGCATGTGTGCTAGATATCAAGTTGCACCTAAACAATATCATCTTAAGGTTGTGAAACGCATTGTGACATACTTGATTCATACACCAAACTTTGGCATTTGGTATCCCAAGAGATGTTTTTTTAATCTTGTTGACTACTTCGACTCGTACTATGCCGGTGACAATGTTGATAGAAAATCCACCTCGGGTACATGTCAATTTCTTGGTAGATCTCTCATGTCTTGGTCTTCCAAGAACCAAAACTCAGTATCTCTATCTACTGCCGAAGCGGAATACATTTCTGTTAGATCATGTTGTGCCCAATTGTTATGGATGGCACAAACACTTAAAGATTATGGAATCTATGTTAAAAATGTTCCAATACTTTGTGACAATGAAACTGCTATTAAGATTGGTCATAATCATGTGCAACACTCTCGAACCAAGCATATTCAAGTTCGACATCATTTCATTCGTGATCATGTTGCCGTCGGAGATATTAATCTTAAGCATGTTCGTACTAACAAGCAACTGGCCGATATCTTTATGAAGCACTTCATGAAAAAGTGGATGGTCATTTGAGGAGTGAGTTGAAAATCATTGATGTTTCAAACTTGAGCTAAGCTCACTCAGATGCATGCAAGGGGATTAGATTCATTATTTATTCGATGATATTAACTTCAATAGCATATGTCTTGGAATTCCATGCTCCCTTGTATTGCATCTAACCCTTTTGTAGGTACTTGGTAGAACAACACTCCACAAGATTGCCGTCAAGTCATATCTTGAGGAATCTTGTCATGACCAAGTATCCACACTCTCTCTTTGATGATGAAAGGAACAAGATAACAAAACATATCCTTCACATATATTTCTCAATTGTTATCAAACTGACAATTGGTATCTTGTCATTTGCATATATCATGTTCTTCCTTGCATGACTAACCCATGTCGGTGAAAAGTGAACGAAAACAACAAGGATTGCTCCCAACTCTAGATGATCTTCATAAACCTTGAGCATCCTTATCAAGTTCACCTACAGGCTACGTCAACAACATCACTCAAAGGTATGTACTCATATCCTTGATATCGCTTTACTCCAAGTCATGATATAAAGCAACTCGAGTGATATCAAGACATTAAAATGCTTAATAGAGGAATGGTAAACCCTTTTTGAGCTTAAAGATGAGTATGACCTATGATCAAGTATTCTTGCTTGGATCCTAAGTCAATATACTCTAATATAGGTGACCTAGTCACCGCCCATCATCTAGTTAAGACCTTGGTTGGTTCATTCTCTACATTGAAAGATTTCTTGGAACCATTCAAATCTTTTCTAGTTGATACCTCTTTGTAAATGAAATGCAGATAATTTACAAATCATTTGATCTTCTACTCTAGTTGATTTTCATTTAAAATTTAATTTCTTGTTACAAATTTTCACATTCTCCAAGTTTTCGTTTATACCTCGGAGCCTCCGATACAAAAGACTTGGTTCTACCGATTCGCAGATGAGCTGCATAACATCATATCGGTATCACTGACAAATTTATCTTAGAGCCACCGACCTTTTATCTTATTTTAGTCTGTATTTGTTTCTATAAATCTTTGTGTTCCTTCTATGATTTCTCATTTCTTCGATGATCCCTTCTATTTACAAATACATTCAAGGATCCCTAACTCAAAGGAGGAGAAGATCTAGAAATTTTCAGTTTAGCCAAAGGGAGAGAAATTATTTTCAATGATTCCCTCGTTTTTCTCATGACTTTCATTTTCTATGAATCCTACATTCGATGACCCTTGTCCTCAAGGATCCCTTCTTAATCAATGATCCATGTATCTGACCTTTTGGGAAATTAATGCCAAAGGGAGGGAAATACCAAAGCTTCAAAGCTAAAGAGGGAGAACATACTTATGCAAAGGGGGGATATATTTTAGGGGGAGAGGAAAATGAAAAAGTTTATACTTATATAAACAAGGGGAGAAGACCAAAGTAGGGGACAAAACTGTTTTGGAGAAAGATGTGTTTATATCCTCTAACTACTCATGTTAGAATTTGCTCACCCTATCCAATCCCAAAATCTACATGCTAAAATTCAGGGGGAGAGGATGTCCTACGATTTTCATATCTAAAGGGGAGAAAGTACCAAGACATGGTATTTACTTTTGACTTATATTGCTTTTGATTAGTAGAATACTCTTTTGTTTCCTAACATTGTTTTCTCAAGTGTATCTCTGCTACTAGAATGCTCAAGAACTCAAGGTAAGCATATGCATCATATCTTTGATCAAGATGATCTCTTGCTTCTTGCACATATTGTTTGCAAGAGTCAAGTCTTGAACAAGCATACACCTCATTCATATACATTTCATGCATATTTCCAAGATACACATGACTTATCATGTCCCTTCTACTGCATGTGTGTTCATGCATTCCAAAGCAACTATCCTTTAAATGGATTGCACACATTTAGGGGGAGAAATTCTAAGTCATGTGTCTCTCAAATTAGACATTGTATACATGCATATCTTTATTTGAAGCTTCGATTGTATGTTGTCATCAATTACCAAAAGGGGCGATTGAAAGCACAATGTGCTCCCTTGGTGGTCTTGATAATTCATGACAACATACATTATCTCTTGGAGTAATACTTTCATCTAGTGTATTTCAGATAAATCCATAGAGAGATGGGTTGGCAAAAAGGAGTGTGAAGAGTATCCCCATGAAGAAGGAGAAGGAATAGCATTGGCCAAACTTCAAGCAAGAGGACTCTACATTTTACTTTGTGAGAAATCACTTTGAGTCCATAGGAAATCCAATGCTATTAAAAATGCATAAGGTACTGTTGGTGAACAAAATGCTCATACGTGCACAAGTGATAGTCACCACATACACCCACAAGCTCTTCCACAAAAGTCATTCGAAAGCCATATATCCAAAATCGGTGCAATCAACACTCCCCACTCGGTGCCACCGATTCTCAGCCTCAGACAGACTCAGCCAAACCCTACTCCTTCGGTGCAACCGATTCTTCTTCGATTCCACCGAGTTTGGATTGCCAACTTCCTATTACGCAAATTCACAAAATCGGTACCATCGAGTTTCTTGAATAGGCGTCTCCGAGTTTGGTAATCTAACCATTGGTCACCTTATCGGTGCAACCACGTTTTATGTATCTGTCTCACTGAGATTCAAAAGTTGCTACCTTTGGAGCAACTCGGTACCACCGAGATTCACACATTGGTGTCACCGAGTTGGTCACTTAAGGTGTAACGGTTGGATTTTTGGAGATGCCTATAGATACCCCTATCGTGGGGAACGACCACCTATGGGATCGGAGGGACCCCGTTCGTTTCGGCAAGGGAGCAGGCTCACACAAAGAACAGATCTGATGAACAGCATGCAGGGATTTACCTAGGTTCGGGCCGCAAGGATGCGTAAAACGCTACTCCTGCTAGGTTGTATTGATAGTGTTCTTCGGGTTCTGGCTATAGGAGCGCTATGAGCAGCTGCCACGCGTGCGAGCTGGAAGGTCTAAAGATCCAAAAGTCGAAAAGTCGAAAAGTCCTCTACCGTATCGCCCTGGACCTCCATTTATACTCTCAAGGGGATCCCAACTGTGGTGTACAGTGCATACACGGGGTGTACAGAGCTACATTGCTATCATACCTAACACTGACGGAGTGGGACAAATGCATTTAATGCACCACCAGGCATCTCTGTCCGTCTGTGGGACGGGACACGGGCCCATCCCATCGGCACCGCTTAGCCCCCTCCATCGCTGACGCCGCAACACGTGCCTAGGAGAGGCGACACCTGGCCTGTGCGCTGGTAGGGCCTTGCCAGGGCTTCACCTTGCCGGGTCTTGCCGGGGCTTTGTCTTGCCCAAGGGTTCGATGGCCCTTATGGCAAGGTCTTGCCGGGGGTCTTGATTCTTTTGTGCTTGTACATGGCAAGTCCCTGCCGGGCCTCGTCGCCAGGGTGGCTACTACTGACCGTGCATGAGTAAGGGGCACTGGAGAGCCCAAATCTCTAGTGCACCGATAGGACCCCCGGGCCTGAGCCACGCACGATGCGATGTTTTGTTGGGCTAGGCCCAAACAGTGCATGGGCATGCATGGCAGGGCCTTGCAGTCATGATCATTGTGCTTGTTGTGCTTTCCCACGACGCCCATGAATGCGGGACGTGGGATACGTGCGCGCCCGCAAAACGTTTCTATATTATTTTAGTAAAGAGGCCGCCCTGCGCCTTCCCCATAAAGAGGAAATTGCAGAGGCGCTGGTTAATTACCTCTTGTCTTTCCCAATCTGAGAACCGCCGTCATCTTCTTCCTCGAGCCCGAAACAGAGCTCCTCCCATTCATTCATGCCCCTGCGCCCCCTCCGTCTTCAGCCCCCACCGTCATAGTCACCATGCCGCCCAAAGCTAGCAAGGGCAAGGAAGAAGAGGCCGCCCCGGAGAACAAGCTGGTGAGGATGCGGAAGGAGCACGTCTTCTTTCCATCGGTGCTTGATGTGGACCTTCTGAAGAAGTGATACTGGTGGATGTGGGTGACAGACACGATTGTGCATCCCGCCACCATCGTGAGTCCAGACCCTTCCGGGAGCGGCCCAGACAAATATCCTTTGTTCGCTGATTATTTTTACTATGGGCTCTGCCCCCCTTTCTCAGACTTCTTCAATGACCTCATGTTCACCTACGGCTTCCAACTCTTGGATTTTACGCGAAATGTTGTGACGTCCATGTTAGTTTTCGCTCATCTTTGCGAAAACTTTGCCGTGGTAGTCCCTAGCACCGCTCTTTTCCGCCACTACTTTTCCCCTCGCATCCAACAAGGCGGAGCCCTTTCCGGTGCCGTCACTTGGATTCCACGGCCAGGAACCAAGGAGGTCGACCCAGACGGGGCCTACTGCGATAGGTGGGACGAGTGGCGGGGCAAATGGTGCTGGATCCGGGAGGAGAAATTCCAGCCTTTCTGCTTGCCGCGGCAGACCAAGATGGTGCGTAGCGATCACTGGAGCACCCTCAACCCTAAGGATGGGAAGCTCACACTAGCGACCACCAGGATTCACCGCCTCAGAAACGCCGGCCTCACCGTAGAGATGATAGGCGCTGATTTCCTTCGCCGGTGCATTCCTCCCCTACAGAATAAGGGGAGGCCAACTTGGGATTTCCGGAACGTGGCGGACATCAGGAGACTGCACCGCAGGCTGAACCACAACCTGACCATTATGCAACACAGAGCTCTCTGCCAGAAGCTGTTTAGGAGTGCTGTGGTACATGATCTGCCGGCAGGCATAGTCCCCTTGTGCAACAATTCTGCTTTAGGCAGAATCATTGCCATGATGCTGGCATTCGATGCCCACAGCCTTGACGCGTCTTGGATCGAGCCGCCTATATAGCAGGCGCAAGAATTCTTCTATAACTTTATGAAGAGGGCCATCTGCGGGGAAGAGGGCCTCACCCGCGACAACAATAAGGAGGAAGTGGCATACATCGCTAGCAGGGTGGAGGAAGCAGATCTTGTAGTGAAGGCCGGGAGCGCCGGCTTCTTGGAAAATGAAACCGCCGGAGAGGAAACGCTACCGAACAAAAATCTTGCCAGGCAGGGCGGGATCACTGAGGAGCAGAGCGGCACATTTGCTCAGGACCCTCTTGTCGAGGATGCAGCTAAGGAAGAGCTGCTCGAGGAGGCCTCGTCCCTTGTGACAAGGAAGAGGCTTGCCTTTTCAGCGCCGCCACTGGGCTCCCGGTCCGCCAAGCTCCTTCGAGCAGCGCAGTCCCCGATAAAGGGGAGGCCGGCAAGGCCGTGCGACGGCAAGAAGCTCATCGGCAACCTGCGCCTATCGCAGCCAAGAGATCCGGGAGCACCCCTCCTCCTCCCACCCATGGGCATCAGGGTGGAAGTCGCCTTTGACCTCTATGCTCTTAGCTTAGGAGAAGAAGATGAGGAGTAAGGATCCTACCGTATCTTTTGCTTTTCCAATTTCTAGTTTTACTTTTCTCATTCGCTATGCCTTGACTTGCCTCCACAGCGAGGCGGAAACACTGGTGCAACAGGTAGTGAAGATGGTGAGGACCTCAGTGGTAGGGGAGTCATCGGCAAGTGCCTCAGGCGCGCCAAGGACGACCAACATCAACCTCGAGGCTAGCCCGCGGCATAGCCCTTGACTCAGCCCCTGGCGGAGCCCCCTGCGTGAGTCCATTACTCACTTCCTGCTGGCAAGTACTGGGGTGCGCATCTTTACTTCTGACATCACCGGACGTGCAGGAGGAGGGTGGAGACAAGGAGAACCATCAGCGGCCGTCCCGGATACGCCGCCTCTATCATCTACGCCGCCTAGAGATGGATCTCTGGCGGGACTTCCTCCAGCGTGCTTTATCGCGACGAGGGAGAGCCAGCAAGCACGGGCACCGGTAGGTCTTCATCGGCAACCATCGTTGGTGCAGGTAATCTTTATTAGGTGCATCTTTTTTGTCTTCTTGAACTACTACCTCAGCTTTGTTTGGTTTGTTTTCTTGGCCTATAAACGTTCCCTCGATGGAGGGCATGGATGTCGACACCGTCATCGAGGAGACTGCCAGGGATGCAGCCGTTGAGGCCGACAGGATCGCCGCCGTGGAGGCCATCAAGAGTGTTTCCGCCGAGGTCACTAAAGCCGCCAAGAACGCTACCACCAAGGCCGGTAGTGCTGAGGCCACCAAGGCTGCATAGAAGGAGGAGGCCGCCAAGAAGTCTGCCAAGAGGGCCGGTGAGGAGGCCAATGGTCGTGCTGACGGCATTCCTGCTGCAGGAGCACCAGGTGCTACGCCGACCACTGAGCGTCCAGCTGCTGGGGAGGCGGCCGTCGACGACCAGTCGCCTACGTCTGAAGCCCCTTTGTCAAACAGGTACTTCAAGGTCGGCAAAAACTTGGTCGTTAGTATCCCCGGCACGACAACCACTGGGGCGCCGCCTGAAGAGGAAGGTTTTGTTGAGGAGGCCATCACTGCTGCCGGGCTTGATATCGCCGATGAACCAAACGGCAGCATCAAATCCCAAGAAGAGCAGCTCCTCCAGACCATGGGCGACAACTTCCAAAAGCTCCAAGTGCTTCACCGTGCCCGGAAGGACAAAATGGACTCCAGGGCAGCAATTATGGAAGCGGCTGAGGCCAACTTCTAGGAGCGCGTCAAAGAGACTCAGGCCTGGTTCGCCCAAGCTTCCCATAATCTGAAATCTGGTCAGACACAACTGAGCCAGGGTTGGAGTCAACTCTCCATGAAGCTGTCCGATGCCGAGCAGGCGTAGGAGGAGGCCAAACAATGGGCTGCTGTAGAGGACGCCCGCTTGACGGAGCATCGTACCTTGCTCGATGGCCACAAGGAAGACCTTGCCACTCGCGAGAAGGCACTCACGGACAAACTTTGTGACAAGGAAGTGGAGCTCGAGGAGGTTGTCGCACGGCAGACCCAGGAGCTAGAGCAGAAACACAAGGAGACACTCGAGGCTCTCACTGTAGACCATGCCGGCAAGTTGAAGGAGGCCACCGATGCTGGCGAAGCTGCAGAGGCTGCCAAGAACTTGAAGGATGAGAGGGTGAAGAAGTTGAAGGTGGACCTTGAGGATCCCGGCAAGGAGGTCTCGTTGCTTAAGACTGAAAGAGACAAAGCCCTCCAGCCTGATGGAGATGTAGGTCATTGTTTCTGACAAGACCAACCAGCTCTCTTCATCCAGCGAGTCCATAGATGACCTGAACTTGAAGCTAGCTACGCTGACCGAGACTCTCGAGACTGCCAGGTCCCTGAGAAGGCCTTGCTCAAGGATCTTGATGATGAGAAGGAGCTGATCAATAGTGCTGCTATTGCCTAGAAGGACTATGTTCATGGAGTAGAAATCTCGACCGAGAAGCTCGTCGATGTCGTGGAGAAGCTTGCCGCACAATTGTCCGCCATGGGCCTGGAGGGCCCCATGTATTCTCCCGACGACAGGGTGTCCACGACCGCCAAGGTGACCATGTTCTTCGACAGCCTGCTTGGAGCCTTGGAGCAGCTTCACTCTGACTAGGCATCCTACCTGGCCAGTGAATCGCGTAAGCTCTGCCAGGTCGTCAAGGTGGCACACAAGAACCCTGACATCAAATTTTCCAACATCCTCGACCACTTGTCGAAGGGCGTAGATGTCAAAGCGCTTGAGGAACTTGTCGCGGCCATCATCAACAGGGTAAGGCAAGCCAAGCGGGTCAAAGGCGATTGCCGGGATTGGCTGCCTTGCTCCTCGCCGCCATTCATGCCAAGAACAATTTATTTCATGTTAGAATCTCGGCAAGACCAATGTAATATTACTTGTTATGCTTTGAACAACTGTTATGTTATCCTTGTTGTTTGATTTCTCTCTGTAGGCATTCACCATACGCTTGATTGGAAACTTGCCGGCATGCACACCTCTACCGTGAGCGCTAGGTCCGGGACTTTAGGAGCATGCTGGCGAGGTTGCCTTCGGCAAGAGATCCTTGTGCTTCTAGTTCAGCCACCTAGAATATTAAGCGGACTCGAAACGGAATACGGATGCAACCAATCGCATAATGGTTCCTCCGCGTGCAGGTTTTCCATACATAAGTCGAAATCGCCCAAGGAGAATAACTCCTCAGCAAGAATTCACTTGTTGTTTTGCAACTTATCTTTTCGTTGCCATATTCCTTCCAGCGAGATTTTTTTGGGTCGTCACTCATAGGTATCCATACCACCATTCCCACCCCCCAGCAAAGCTGCACGCGAGGTAACGTTCTGTCCTTTGAGAAAATGAAAGAAGAAGAAAATATGGATATGGAACCTTGGCGGTTCATTCGTTCTTGCCGGGATTAAGTGTAATGCAATATCTCAGACAAACATGCACATAAGTAAACATGAGAATCAATCAAGATTTGCGGAACACTTATCTTTATTCAACTACGCACAGGGTGTGAGCCTGGCTTTGTACCAAGGATTACATGCTTCAGCGGCAAGACTTGTACAAAAGGTGGTTGCCGAGGGGCCCGGCACCCGCGCCTCACAAGTAGAACATTAGAAGATGTTCGATATTCCACGAGTTGCTCACTGGGATGCCATCTTCGGTCTCGAGGCGGACTGCACCAGGCCTGGTGACTCGTACTACCCGATAAGGGCCTTCCCACTTGGTGTCACCTTGTTGGAATTCTTGGTAGACTGGACTCGGTGAAGAACAAGGTCGCCTTCCTCAAGACTTCTGGCATTAACTTTGCGGCTATGGAAGCTGTGCAAAGCTTGCTGGTAGCGCGCATCTCTCACAGCAGCCTGAAGACGGTCTTCCTCAAGGAGTGTCACGTCAACTTGCCGCAACTGCTCTTGATTGAGCTCATCATAAGCAAGCACTCGAGGCGACCCGTATATGAGTTCCATGGGGTGATCTGCCTCCGCCCCATATACGAGGGAGAAGGGTGTTTGTCTAGTAGCTCAATTTGGTGTCGTCCTATTGACCAAAGAACTACCGACAACTCATCAATCCAGTGCCTTCCGCACTTGTTAAGCTTGTCGAAAGTTCTTGTCTTGAGGCCTTGCAGTACTTCACAATTATCGCTTCTACTTGGTTGTTGCCCCTCAGGTGGGCACCGGAAGCAAAACAGATTCTGCTGCCATGGTCTTTGACATACTGCATGAAGGTGTGGCTCGTGAACCGTGTTCCATTGTCAGTGATGATCCTGTTGGGAACACCAAAGCGGCAGACTAGTCCTTTGAAGAACTTGACGGCTGATTGTGCTATCACCTTTCTCACTTCTTCCACTTCCGGCCACTTTGTGAACTTGTTGATTGCAATGTACAAGTACTCAAAGCCCCCGGCAGCATGGGGGAAGGCGCCTAAGATGTCGAGCCCCCAGACCGAAAATGGCCAGGAGAGAAGGATTGTTTGAAGGGCCTGAGCTGGTTGATGTAATTTGTTGGAATGAAACTAACATGCTTCACACTAGGTTACTAATGCAGTTGCATCCTGGACTGCGGTGGTCCAAAAGAAACCTTGCCGGAATGCCTTTCCGCCAAGTGCTATTGATCCTATGTGGGAGCCACATATGCCTCCATCTATCTCTGCCAACAACTCCAGTCCATTCTTTTGAGAAATGCACTTGAGTTTCACGCCATTCAATCTCTTTGTGTATAGGATGTTGTCTATGAACTGGTACATATGAGACCGGCAGGCTACCTTCTTAGCTTCCTCTTGTTCCTTGGGAAGTTGTCCTGTCTAGAGGAAACGAACGATGTGTTGTGCCCATGTTGGAGCCCGGGGCTCGACAACAAGGACTAAAGGCATATTCTCTATTGGGGCTACATCTGTCTCAACAGCAAGGGCCTGAGGCCACGCCAGATCCTGCTGCACCCGGGCAAGCCTAGCGGGAGTGTGTGCTTCTACGGCAATAGACGGAGGCTCCGCCGGAGCATGGCGTTTACCGGCAATCCTAATGTTGTCCCCGACAACCTCCTCGCCGACGGCTTTTGGGAGCTCTGCCGGGAAATACTTGTCGGAACTGAACTTCCTTCTTTTCTCTTGTCCAGCTGATGGTGTCATGGAGGGTTGAGTCAGTTGAAGCACGAAAGTTCCTGGTTCCACAGGCAACTTAAGGGCAACACACTTTGCCAGGCCATCAGCAACGCTGTTCTCTACACATGGAACGTGCTCCCTTTGCAGGTCGTCAAAATGTTTTTCCAACTTCCTCACTTCATCTACATAAGCTTCCATCGAAGGACTCTGATAATCTTTGTTCACTGGCCTCACGACAAGCTGAGAATCACCCCTAAAAATAAGTTTCTTGATCCCAAGGTCTGCCGCGATCCTGAGACCGGCAAGCAGCCCTTCGTACTCGACAGTGTTGTTCGTTGATCTCTCCTCGGGAAAGTGCATCTTAATCACATGCTTGAGGTGCTCTTCGGTGGGCGCGACAAGTAGCACTCCAGCACCGGCACCTTGTAGCAAGAAAGCCCCATCAAAATACATGATCCACTCTTGATCGGTTTCCTTGCCAGGGAGAGTTGGCTCTAGAACTTCTTCATCTGGCATTGGGGTCAATTCTGCAATGAACTCCGCCAAGGCTCTGCTCCGAATGGTCAAAGTGCTTTCAAACTCGAGACCAAAGCTTGACAGTTCAAAAGCCCACTCTACAATCCTGCTGGTAGCTTCTGGGTTCTCCAATATTCGTTGCAGCGGGAAGCGGGTGACAACGGTGATCTCATGTGCTTGGAAGTAATGGAGTAGCTTCCTCGAGGCCATAAGAAGGCCAAAGAGCAACTTTTGCATGCCAGAATATCTTGATCTAGCCCCTTGCAACAGGGAGCTGACAAAATAGACTGGGCATTGCACCACCTTCTTCCTCTTTATTGTGTCATTAAACTTCGCAAATCCTTCTTTTCCGTACCAGACCCTGCCGGGGAAAGCCCTGGCTCATCACCTGGTGGCCCTACCGTTGCCACTGCTTCTTCATCAACTTCTCTTTCAGCCACTAGTGCAGCAGTCACCACTTGATTTTTTGCCGCTAGATATAGCATCAACGGCTCCTGTTGTTTCGGTTTGACTAGGCCCGGCGGAGAGGAGAGGTACTTCTTCAAATCCTGCAGCGCTGCCTCTCCTTCCGGTATCCATTTCATTGGACCCGCCTTCTTCAAGATTTTGAAAAAGGGTAGGGTGTGCTCAGCAGATTTTCAGACGAACCTACTCAAAGTAGCAACACAGCCGGCAAGACGACGCACATCTTTAACACATCTTGGTGCTTCAATTTGCTCAATTGCTTTGATCTTGTCGGGATTTGCTTCAATTCCTCGTTGAGATACAAAGAACCCGAGAAGCCTGCCGGATGGGACGCCGAACACACTGTTCTCAGGGTTGGGCTTCATGTTGATCTTGCGCAGATTAGCAAATGTTTCTTCTAGGTATGATATGAGCATAGCCTTGTCCTTGGTTTTGACCACTATGTCATCCATATAAGCCTCCATATTTCTATGTAGTTGGGGCTCAAAACTAATCTAGACCGCTCTTGCAAATGTAGAACAAAAACTTTTCAACCCGGAAGGCATACGCAAAAAGCAATATGTACCACATGGGGTGATAAATGTGGTCTTCTCCTCGTCTTCCTTCGCTATGAAAATCTGATGATAGCCGGAATAGGCATCAAGAAAACACAAGAAGTCGCAGTCGGCGGTGGAGTCCACAATCTGGTCGATGCGCGGCAAGGGAAAAGGATCTTTGGGGAAGGCTTTGTTGATGTATGTGAAGTCAATGCACATCCTTCATTTTCCATTCACCTTGCGCACGACAACTGGATTGGCCAACCATGTTGGATGAAGTACTCCTCTGATCAAGCTAGCCGCTTCTATTTTCTTGATCTCTTCGGCAATAAACTGTTGCCGCTCCAAAGCTTGCTTCCGGACCTTCTGCTTGACGGTCCATGCGTGTGGGCAGACAGCAAGGTTTTTCTCAATCACCTTCGTGGGAACACCGGGGATATCAGATGGTTGCCATGCAAACACGTCAAAATTCGCCCATAGGAAGGCGACAAGCACGCTTTCCTATTTGTTGTCAAAGGTGGAACTTATGGTGAAAGTTCCCCCCATGCCATCCTCCTTCGCAGGAACCTTCTTGGTCTCTGGCGGAGCTTCCTTGGACTTCTTGCTCTTGCCAGTGGAACTCTCTGGCACATCGTCAATGGGAGCGCAGCACCCCAAGAAGGTGCGCTTGCTGGAATGTGCGCCAGAGGCCTTGTCGGTCTT
The DNA here is from genome assembly GCA_022496015.1 of Hordeum marinum. NCBI lineage: Eukaryota > Viridiplantae > Streptophyta > Magnoliopsida > Poales > Poaceae > Hordeum > Hordeum marinum. The sequence continues at coordinate 529,437,212 of CM039678.1, read as the reverse complement.
CTTCCCCCGAGGAGTTTCAACGGCAGGAGCAAATGCCATGGCGGCAAGTGCTGCAACTGGCCCCCAGTAGAGTTGGTCGGCGCAGATGAGTGCGCTTTTCTTGTCGGAGTTGATCGTGATGATGCTCACTGGCCCAGGCATCTTCAACACACTATAAACGAAGTGGGTGGCCGGCATGAACTTGGCCATTGCTGGGCGCCCAAGGATGCTGTTGTATGGCAGCGAGATCTTGGCAATGTCAAAGATGATCTTCTTTGTTCTGAAATTGATATCACTACCAAATGTCACTGGCAGCATGATCTTGCCCTTTGACTGAGTTCTCTCTAAATTGACCCCTTGGAAAGTGCCAGTCGGCTTGAGATCTTCGTTAGGAATTTGTAGCTTCTGGATGAGATCAGGCGAGATCAGGTTCAAGATAACCCCACTGTCGACTAGCATCTTCGTCACCTTGAGGTTGCGAATTGTTAGCGAAACCAACAACGGCAGGCACCCGACCGCAGTTATGCGATCAGGGTGATCCTCGGCATCGAAGATGATAGGAGTGTTTGATCACTTCAGAGGTCTCTAGGCACCGATAAAGGGCTCTGCCGCGTTAACCTCGCACGCCCACTGTTTAAGTTGGCGGTGAGAGGAATGCGACGAGGCACCTCCCTCAGTGCACATCATCTCTGTAGCCTACTGGAACTCATGCTCGCTGGACTCGTCATCCTCTTCGATGTCACCATCATCTCCCTCTTGCTTGTCGCGGCCAAGTGTGGGCTGGTCATTTTGTTGCTTGGGCTTGCCATGGCGACTACATCGGTCAACGCGCTTCTTGCCGGACCTCTCAGCACCATACTGGCCTTTCACCTTGTCTTGCCTCTCGTACTCGGCTTTTTGCTTCTCGGCGAGCTGCTCCACTTGCCGGCAGTTTTGGAGATCATGGCCTTTGGTGTGATGGATCTTGCAATCCTGCTTGCTAGAGCCTTATGGCTTGTCGGCAGCCGCCATGGTATGGCAGGAGGCACACCCGGCAACATCATCGCAGGGGTCATCAACCTTGCATTTCTTGGAGGTACCGGTGTTGCCAAATCCCTTGATGGAAAGCATGGCCCTGCCCTTGCGTTTCTTGTTCCTCTGCTGGCCCTTCTTCGTCGGGGTGGCGGTGTCTTCATCCTCAGATTCGACTCCTACGCTAGCGTCTTCCTTGAGGAGTCTCCTCCCTTCTTCATCCCGAGCACATTTGTCTGCCAGAGCATAAAGCTTGGCAAAATCCCTGACCCTATTCATCGCCAGCTGTACCCGCATGTTGGGGTTGCGCACGTTCTGATGGAACACACTAATAGCAGCGGCAAGATGAATATCTGATATGTCGTGGTGCACGCAGCTGAACCATTGGATGTACTTGCGCAAAGTTAAGCCCTCCTTCTAAGGGATGATGTGCAAGTCGCTTTCTTGACCAGGAGCTTGGTGGCCTCCGGTAAAAGCGCCAACAAACTCATGGCACAAGTCCTCCCAAGAGGCGATGGAATACTCCAGCAGGTGCCTCAACCATGACTTGACATTGGGATTGAGCACCAACGGGAAGTAGTTGGCGAGTATCTTGTTGTCGCGACCCCCGGCAGCTTGCACTGCAATGGTGTAGATGCTCAAGAACTCCGACGGGTGAGTCTTGCCATCATACTTCTCCGGGAACTCTGGACTGAACGTGCGGGAGTTGGGCCACTAGGCTTGCCGCAGATCATGGGTAAACGCTGGACAACCCACCTCGTAAGATAGGCTGACAGGATACCCTGGCGCAGACTTGTGTATAGTGGGCACCGTGCGCCTATCAGATTGAAGGCGCGCTTCCCGCCGCCGCTCGATTGCAGTTTGAGCATCTTCCTTGCTCCGTTCCCAAAGAACTTGATGCTGGTCGCCGCGTGTCCGTGGGTCAGACGACGCCGTCGAGTAACCATCATAAGCGTCGCTCTGTCGAGTCGGTGACCGTCGTGGTTGTTGTGGAGGAGAGTGCAGCGAGATCGCACTACCTCCGGCCTTCTCACCACTAGCGTGATCTGGCTCGGTGGACCGAAACTTATCTACAAGGCTAAGGAGGCTCTGAATGGTGACTCTCCATTCGTCGAGCTTTTCCGCAACAGAAGGGAAGTTTAGGAGTAGCTGTGCTCGCACCATCGCTTCTTACAATGTGGTCGGCAGCGAAGGCGGGAGGAAAGCGAGGTGCTCTGACATCTAACCGTGTTAGAGGGAGCACCACCGCGGTCCCACGATGGCATGCCACTCCCGCTAGCATGTTGTGGAGTATGCTAGTTCTGAGCACCTTGGGAGTGATGCATAGGAGCTTTTCCGTGGGGACATTGAGACCTGCGAGCGACGTGGCGCGGCTCCTCGCACGCATCCTGAGAAGGTCGCGGCGTAGGCATCGGCATGGGCACCAGGGAAGATACCCTTCCACACCCGGAGATCACCATACCGCCTGCAGATGGTACAGCTTCGTCCTGAGACCCAGCGGCGTGGGGGTTCCTGCCACCGCCATGGGTGTCTCCGTGATGGGCGTCGCCGCTTGCTTGGCCTTGATCATCAGAGCATCGCGGAAGTTCTGAACCTCCGCCTCCTCCTCCTCCTCCACCTGCGTCTATGTCGTCGCCTGTCTATGCAGATACAGGGATAGCAGACGCGGATGGGCCAACTGCCATCAGGCCCTTCTTCTTGGGGGCCATGGCGATGATAAGTATGAAGGAACTGGCGTGCTAATCACCAGAACAGGTTCACACAACCTATACCCCCTATCTGGCGCACCAAATATATCGTGGGGAACGATCACCTATGGGATCGGAGGGACCCCTTTCGGTTTGGCGGGGGAGCAGGCTCGCACAAAGAGCAGGTCTGATGAACATCACGCGGGGATTTACCTAGGTTCAGGCCACAAGGATGCATAAAACCCTACTCCTTGTTGGTTGTATTGAGAGTGTCCTTAAGGTTCTAGCTACAGGAGCGCTATGAGCAGCTGCCACGCGTGTGAGCTAGAAGGTCTAAAGATCCAAAAGTCGAAAATTCCTCTACCGTATAGCCCCGGGACTCCTTTTATTCTCTGAAGGGGATCCCAACAGTGGCATACAGTGCATACACGGGGTGTACAGAGCTATAGTGCTATCATACCTAGCACTGACAGAGTAGGAAAGGCTCATTTAATGCACAGTCAGGCATTTCTGTCCGTCTATGGGACGGGACAGGGGCGTGTCCCATCGGTACCGCTTAGCCCCCTCCATCGCCGACGCCGTGACACGTGCCTAGGAGAGGCGACACCTAGCCTATGCGCTGGCGGGGCCTTGTCGGTGCTTCACCATGCCGGGTCTTGCTAGGGCATTGTCTTGCCTAAGGGTTCGATTGCCCTTCCGGCAAGGTCTTGCTGGGGGTCTTGATTCTTCTGTGCTTGTACCTGGCAAGTCCCTGCTGGGCCTTGTCGCCAGGGTGGCTACAACTCCCCGTGCACGAGTAAGGGGCACTGGAGATCCCAAAGCTCTAGTGCACCGACAACCCCTCCACCACCTCTACTCAAAAGAGAAGCACTCAGAACAGTTCCCCACTCATACTGGTTTTCCAAGAAAGAGGCACCAACTCATGTGTTTAGATCATGCCATTCATTCCAAACATATGAATCTTGATCTGTAACCTCCCCAAGTTGCTTTCCACCCAATCAATCTATTCCACCATAGCCAAATCTGTGAGAGATTGATTGTGTGTTGATGAGACTATCATCTTGAAGCACAAGAGCAAGGAGTTCATCAACATTACGAGCCTATTACCTTTTGGAGGGTGGTGCCTCCTAGATTGTTAGGTGTCACTTGGGAGCCTCCTACTTCATGTTGTGGAGTGAACCAGGAAGTTTGTAAGGGCAATGAGATCACCTACTTTGCTAAGATCTACCCATAGTGAGGCTAGTGCTTCGTGGACGGAAACCGTTATGGAATAGTCAAGGTTGCTACTTTGTGGACCCTTATGTGTGGAGCCCTCCGTGGTATCTTGCGACCATTACCCTCCGTGGGTTGAAGACTCCATAAACATGGACGTATGATAGCACCACCTATCGAAACCACGGGAAAAATCTTCATGTCGTTCATGCATTTGATCTCCCTATCTCTACTCTTTACTTCCATGTGCAATGTCTTTACTTTCTAATGCTATACTTGAAGACTTGCATGTCTAGGGTGTGCTAGATTTGCTATAATTGCTAAAAATTGCCAACCCTTAAACTTATGTTTGAGGTAGTTGGGACAATTGATTTTACACCCCTAATTGGGTCACACTCGACAGGTATACCCCTAGTTTCTGAAAACACTCGTTCCCGCCAAAACCACTTCGCTTCTCTTATGCTTTTGCCTTTTGACCGTTTGACCGTCACTTCGAAAACTTCATAAAAAATTCATACCAACTCAGAAAAAATCAAACAAGATATCAGAATGTTCATAAGAACATCACCTATATGTGCATGCAATTTGCATTCTTGACAAAAATGTTGGAAATTTCCCATTGCAAATGATATCTGAAACTCACATGGGGACTTTCCAATAATTTCCTCATGAATGCGAACAACATGCACATATAGGTGATGCTTCTCTGAACATTTTGATATCTTATTTGAATTTTTCCGAGTTAGTATGCAATTTTGATGAAGTTATCAAAATGATGGTCAAACGGTCAAAGGGCAAAAGCATTAGTGGAAGGAAGTGACTTGGGCAGAACCGAGGGTTTTCCGAAATTAGGGGTAAAACTGTTGAATGAGACACAACTAAGGGCACCAAATTAATTGTCCCGAGTTTTAAATTGCTGCTAGTAGTCTATTAACCCCCCTATAGACATACTCTTCTAGTGATCCAACAGGGGGCCCTAGGTATTTATGGGACACGTTCTTGGGCAAGGGGGCAGCCTCGGGCTACGGCCTAGGGGATCGATGTGTCGCAGCCGGGTCGGTCCTGGACTCTAATGCATGGAGAAGAACAAGAATGGGCAAGGCCCAGCAATCAGAGTGTCACGCCCAAGATGCGCGCCTATCCATTTTAAGACATGAGGGCCTCGCAAGGGATAGAGGCGCATCTTGCCGTTAGCAAGTATAGTAACATTGCATCATACATTACAGATGAGATGAGTATACAAGTTGGCTTACACTCGCCACATGCTAAATTACAATTCCACTCAGAGTTCAAGTCATCAAGATGAAAACAGGGTCCGACTACGGACGAAATCAAACGATAAACAGATGCAAATGAAACTATCTCGCTGCCCCAAAGATCATGACCAGGTCGTCTACTCATTCGGATACGTCACGTACATCCTGCCTCTTTCCTCATCATACTCCCACTGGAGCTGGGTAACATCATCCTGCACGTACTCATCTGAACCTATACCTCGAGTGTTGTATTAAATTGTGAGCCATAGAGGACTCAGCTATCATGTGCCCGGGTACCGAGACTATTCAAGCTTAAAGGTTGGGATGGGCTAAGTGTTTAGTTTGCAGCAGCACTAAGCATATATGGTGGCTAGCTTACGCAGCATGAAATAAATATGAGTGGCCTACGAAGAACGATCGAGTCTAGTATGATCTCTATGAGATCCTGAACACCTACTTGCGTCAATCATAACCCCATCGTGTTCTGTCTCGGATCATGTTCACGAGCAGAGACGATCACAGTTACTCACACAGTTGTTGTATTTTATTTAGAGTTTACTTCAAGTTTACTATAACCGGGTGTTAAGCAAATATCCAAGTTGCCACATAACCGCGGGCATGGCCTTCCGAAAGATTTAACCCTATAGGGGTGCTCCAACAAATCCATTACCAAATTAACCATACTCCGTGGGAATCACTCGACCGCGGATCTTGCGATCATCATAGGTAATTCTAAAGGTATTCTAACACCTCGAGTAAACCCGAAGAAGGTCAGACTCCACACGCAAGACATTCGATAAAGGTAAAACAAATCCAGCAAGACCACCCGACGTGTCGACGAATCCGATGAGAGCCGCGTATCTCATTCTCAGGACACGACGGATAATCCAAGCGTACGGTGGCCTTATAGAAATCTCCCGAGTTGCCTCGGGTTGGCCCCGCACGATGCTCTAGTTTGGACCAACACTCATGAGGAGCACTGGCCCGGGGGTTGATTAATTATCCACGGGTTTGTAAGACACTATGCAATTTTATTAAGTTGTTAAGCAAATGTAGTACCAATGTTGGGTCTTGCCAGACAAGTTTTAATCTCAACAGAATTAACAAGGGGCTCCCCATAACAACCTCGAGGAGGTTAGGAGCGCAAAGAATGGAAACATAACACCGGTAACCAGGAACTAATGGCGGTAACAGCGGAACAAATCACTTAGTAGAAGGCCAAGCCTTCCACCAATACCAAGATATATATGTGCATTAAATTAAATAACAGAATTTATTGTGATATTCAACTCCATGTTATCACATGGAACAACCTGCACCTGCAACTAAGAATGCTATAAGAGGGGCTGAGCAGCGGTAACTTAGCCAATCAAAGGTTTGCTAGGATGTGGATATTAGAGGCTGTCATCGCAACATGGGGGCTGATATCAAGTGGTAGGTAGCGCAATTGTAATGATCAGAGTGAGAAACTAGCAAGTAAAAATAGTATCGTGATCCGGGTACGATCATCTTGCCTGTTGGTTCTTTAGTGGAACAAGTAGCGGGATCCTCGTAGTGGTACTCTCCTAGTTCCTCGTACTCACTATCAACGCTCGTGTCTACCCAAGAGAAACAGCAACAATAAACATCCAACCAAGGTGCAATGCACAACCAAAATGATCCATGGATCATTTATGAAGAATTTAACATGGCAATCTCAAACTAGTCATGTTTCACATGCAAGGTTGTTTATTAATGAATCAGAACAGAACCTCATGGTAAGTTATTGAGACATGCATGAACACAGAAAATATGGATGCAGCATGCAAAATCGATAGAAATGCATATACAGAACGCAAGAAACGGAGTTACGATTCTCACGGTACGCTCACGACAAGGTACAGAGGCAAAATCAAAAGACCACCAAGCCATGTGCTAATTCTTGGCATTCCAAGGCATCCACTGGATAGGTGATGAAAAATCAATCACAATAGCCTCAAGAATCAATCAATTCCATGGAGCATAGGTCCCACAATCCACAAAACAATAAAACACCAAATCTGCCACTAAACAGCAACATAGCAACTTCTACAGATCACAACTTGAGCTGCAGAAACCCTACAGCCACAAACAAGATATTTACAAAATCTACTCAACATATACATCAATTCATCCAACTACACAACCAGCAAAGGAGCCATAAATCAATAAGCATGAAGCAATCAAGTAGACATGATGAAACAGATTTCTGGGACTTCGTGAAAATTCCAGTTTTCTGGAATCTGAGAACATAAAGTAGCAAGTTGACAGCATTGGTTAAATATTCTAGAGACCTCCTATTGGGATGAAAATTAACAGGATGGTATACGGAAATATCATCTCCAAATAACTAACACCGAGCATGCTCAAATTCACAACACATTACCGGATACCGTCCAGTCTACATGGCAAAACAATAACAGCAGATTCTCAGACTTAGCAGTTTATAGCATGATGAAGCAGAACATCAAGTAGGCAACTTAACAGCATGGTTCCCACTTATATGGGTGATTATAATGTAAAACAAAAATACCATGGCATAATAGATACAAAATACTAGCACTTCCTAGTTGACACAACTCCCAAAGCAAGCATGGATTAAACCATGCCAAAATGACAAAATGGCATCTCAGCTAAAATGACAGGTTTATGAACTTGCTCAAAAGTGAAATCTGAGCGTTCGAATGAGTTCATTGGCTCTTCCTACCCCAAAAACATGGGTCATACTCATATGCTCATGCACACACTCCCAAACCACATACACACATCCATATGTATGCACCACAGCATATGGCACATACACACACAAGCACAAACACCAAATGGTGCAACCTGCCCACACACTCATACACTTGCATATATGCCTTAGGCATATACACACAAGGGTGTGTGTATAGCATACACACACACACACTACATACAAGGACATGAAAACTACCCTACACATGCACACATACATACATATATGGCAAGATGAAAAAGAAACAAGAAAAAAAACAAAAAAACAAAAGAGAAAAAGGAAACAAAAAATGGGGAGGTTCTGGGGTCGAACCCATGACCAAAATTGGTCATTCCCCTTAGCGCACCACTCTGCTACAACTGCAGTATGGCGCCGAGTGTTCACAGAGGAGGTCCTCGACTTCTCTAATACACACCCACGCGGGTACTCCTCTGACGAAACTGAACCCGGCTACACTACGGCAACAACGGCGACGGTGGGCGAAAATCCGGCCACTACAGGGGTTCTCTGGCAGCGTGAACGGGCGGAATCGGAGGGGGGATCTACGGGTAACTCATCCCTCGTCTCATCTCGGGATGAGGGGGACCAGAGGCGAGCTCAAGCTCGAGCCTTTCGAGCGGCGGCGACGCGCACTATGACGACGAGTCTGCGAGCTACGGCGAGGAGAAGGGACAGCGGGGACGGGCTGCTCACCGAGGGCTTCTCGGAGACGCGGGGGCGCGAGCGACGGCGACGAAGGGGAAGGAGAGGCGGAGACAATGTCTACGACGAAGGGGAAACAAACCGACAACGAGCCGCGCGAGGAGGAAGAAGATGACGCCCCTGGAGCCTCCAACGGTGCTCTATCGCCGGGAACGGAACGTGGGGGCTATCCGCGTCCACCACGCCATCCTGGACGCGAAGGAGACCCACCGGAGACGAGCTGCGACGGCGAGGACGAACGGCGGGCTCTCTGCTCTCTCTCTCTAAAACTCACCTGCGCTCGCTCTCTGATAGAGAAGGGGAGGATGGAGGAAGAAGGAGAGGCTGGCGGCGGCGAGGTGGAAACATAGAGGGGCATGGACGTCCAGGTTTTATAGGAGGGGGGTCGCCTCGACGTCCGTGAGCACCTAACGTCAACGGCGACAACGCTCGCACTCTGCTCTCTGCTCACCTCGCGCGATGCCTAACGAAGGAGGGAGACGGGGCAGGTGGCCGTCCTACTCACCTGGGCTGGGCCACGGCCCACTATCTCTCTCTCTTGCACTCACAAACAAAACAGAAAAAACAAAAGGGGTTTTCTAATTTAAAACACACATCCACACAAAAATAAAATCCCAGGGTAAAAGAAAAGGGTTTTGGAGAAAAGCAAAATATTTTGGTGAATGAAATAAGAGCCCTATTTAATAAAAATATTATGTTGATAGAAAGAGCAAGTAATTTTAATATTATAAAAATGGCAGCTCCTATTTTATTTAAATCACAAATACAACCAAACCCCAAATAACAAAAGGGCAACACTTTAAATTATAAGAATATAAGGGCCACCTCTTGGACATTTTTAAACAATTAAAACAACAAGTTTAATTCTGTTGATTAAATTAATATGAAGAGAGGAGGGAGATGTGAGGTGATGTTGAAAGAGAAAAGAGAGGGGAAGAAGAGGAGTGCACACATGTCTCCAACCACACACAAACACCTCAACACACAACCACACCACCACACCCACAACCATCACATCACACAAAGGCACATGATAACCAACATGGCAAGAAGAATGAAATGATGCATGATGAAATAATGCATGAATGCAAACCACACATGGATGACAAGGTGTAATACATCTCATAAGCTCACGACACAAGGTTCATACATGGGGTTACATGCCAAATAAGGTAGGGATAGCACTTGGGCTGTCACAACTCTCCAACACTACAATAGGATCTTGACCCGTGATCTAGGAACGAAAGAAATCCAGGAATTCGGAATGGAGAAGGTCCTCGCGTTCCCAAGTAGCTTCTTTGTCGGAATGATGAGACCACTTCACCTTGAGGAATTTGATAGACTTGTTGCGAGTCTTACGCTCCGTTGCTTCAAGAATAGCAACTGGATGCTCACGATAAGAGAGATCTTCTTGGAGATCGATGTCTTGGAGGTCAATGGTTCTCTCAGGAGTCTTGAAACATTTCCAGAGCTGAGAAACATGGAAGACATCATTGACATTTGCAAAATTTGGAGGAAGCTCTAGTTGATATGAAAGACCACCTCTCTTGCCAAAAACTTTGAAAGTACCAACAAAACGAGGAGCTAGCTTCCCTTTAATTCCAAACCGCTAAGTGTCTTTCATGGGAGAGACTCTGAGATAGACTAGATCACCCACTTGGAAACAAACATCCCGATGTTTGTTATCGTAATAACTCTTCTGTCGGGACTGAGCTGCTTTGAGGTTCTCGCGAATGACATGGGACATTTTTTCTGCTTCAGTGATCATGTCATTGCCCAATATCTGACGCTCACCGGTTTCAGACCAGTTAAGCGGGGTACGACACTTTCTGCCGTAGAGAATCTCGAAAGGGGCCTTGCCTGAACTTGCTTGAAAGCTATTGTTGTATGAGAATTCACCATATGGAAGGCAGTCTTCCCACTTCATGCCGAACGAAATCACACAGGCTCTGAGCATATCTTCAAGGATTTGATTGACTCTCTCAACTTGACCACTTGTCTGCACATGGAATGCAGTGCTGAAACGGATCTTGGTACGCCTAGTAGTCTAGAAGGACTCCCAAAACTTTGAAGTAAAGAGACTCCCACGGTCAGAAGAGATGAGCTGAGGAATACCATGCAGAGACACTATCCTTGACGTATACAACTGTGCAAGCTGAGCTGCCGAGATAGATTCTTTGACTGGTAGGAAATGAGCAACTTTTGACAGCTTGTCGATAACCACAAAGATGGCATCGTTGCCTCTCTTGGACTTGGGAAACCGAGTAATGAAATCCATATCCACATGATTGAATTTCCACTCTCGGATAGGCAAAGGCTGCAGAAGACCTGCTGGACGTTGATGCTACTCCTTTACTCTGCGACAAACATCACACTCGTTCACGAACTGAGAAATTTCACGTTTCATGCGAGTCCACCAGAAGGTTTGCTTGAGATCCTGATACATGTTTGAACTGCTTGGATGAATGGATAGGAGAGAATTATGTGCTTCATCCATGATAACCTTTCTAAGATCACCTTTTGGAACCAGAAGATGGTCCTCAAAGAACAAGGTATCTTTGTCATCAATACGAAAGCACTTATACTTCGGAATGCTCTTGGCCACACCTTTATTGATTTTCTTCACCATAGCGTCAAGAAGTTGTGCTTGGCGAACCTGATCTTCCAAAGTCGAAGAGACTTGAATATTGGCAAGAAAACCCTGCGGAATCATCTGAAGGTTGAGCTTGCGGAATGCTTCACAAAGCTCGGCTGAAGAGGCTTCAGGATGAGACTATTGCAGTACGCCTTACGGCTGAGCACTTCTGCAATGACATTTGCTTTCCCCGAAGTATACTCAATGCTTGGATTGAAGTCCTCAAGCATTTCCACCCAATGAGATTGCCGAAGATTGAGATTGGGTTGAGTGAAAATGTACTTCAAACTCTTGTGATCGATGTACACCTCAACTGGTCTATCCAACAACAAATGCCTCCAAGTCATTAGAGCATGCACAACTACCGCCAGCTCAAGATCATGAGTGGGGTAGTTCTTCTCGGCCGGCTTCAACTGATGCGAGGTATAAGCAACAATCTTCTTGTCTTGCATGAGAACACCACCAAGACCTTGGAGAGAAGCATCACAGAAAACATGGAAAGGCTTGGACTGCTTAGGAGGAACAAGGACTGGAGCTGAAGGCAGTCTTTGCTTGAGCGTATTGAACGCCACATCACACTCACGAGACCAAACACACTTGACACTCTTCTGGAGGAGATTGGACACAGGCTTAATAATTTGAGAGAAGTTCTCCACGAATCTTCTGCAATAACTAGCAAGCCCGAGGAAGCTTTGAAGCTGCTTCACATTCTGACGAGGTTCCCACTTCAATATTGCCTCAGCTTTCTCAGGGTGCACTTTAATTCCCTCGACAGAGATGACATGACCAAGGTACACCACTTCATTGAGCCAAAACTCACACTTGGAAAACTTGGCATAGAATCGATGCTCTCTTAACTTGTCAAGCACAAGGCGGAGATGCTCTTCTTCTGTCTCTGAGAACACAAGGATATCATCCAGATAGACCAAGACAAATTCATTCTTGAAAGGAGAGAAAATGAAATTCATCATTCTTGAGAAGGTTGGAGGAGCATTAGCAAGAGCAAACAACATGATGGTGTACTCATAAGCCGAAAATTCTTCCTGAAAGCGGTCTTAGGAATGTCTTCTTCGCGAATGCGAATCTGATGATAACCCATGCGAACATCAAGCTTTGAGAAAACCTTGGCACCTTTGAGTTGCTCAAACAACTCATTGATGTTGGGAAGTAGGTACTTGTTTCTGATTGTCTTCCTATTCAATGCCCGGTAATCAACACAAAGACGATCTGTACCATCTTTCTTCTTGACAAACAAAACACCACAACCCCATGGAGAAGAACTTGTTGTGATCAGACCCAGACGTTCTTGCTGATCTAGCTGCTTCTTCAACTCTTTCAACTCTTCGGGGCCAAGTTTATACGGGCGCTTGTAGACTGGTTCAGTTCGAGGCTCGAGATCAATCGCGAACTCAACTGGCCGGTGTGGAGGCATTCGTGGCAATTCTTCTGGAAAGACATCTTCATACTCACAAACCACCGGAATTTGAGAAATCGCCGAGATTTCACCCTTTTCATTAAGAGCAAAGAGAAGGATTGTGTCATCACGAGCCGCGAAAATAATCACATCTTCTGAAGGATGAGTCACCTTGACTTCTTTTGCTTTGCAATCAATATGAGCCTTATTCATAGCCAGGAAGTCCATGCCCAGAATGAGATCAATATCAGAATTACCGAGAACATAAGGAGAAACCAAGAAAGAATAATTGCCCATCTTGATAGAAACATCTGGAACGATGGAGTTGGTCCTCATGGAAACACCCGGAGAAACAATGATGCTGACGGGAAATCATGCTTAATGAAAAATGGCTTTGACATGAAACAATGCGATGCACCAGAATCAAACAATACTTTTACAGGGAAATCATTAAGTGAGAGATTACCCATAATCACATCATTGAACTGCTTTGCTTCAGCATCATTCACCATATTCAATCTTGCGGTCTTGGGGTCATGCTTCACCATAGCATTGCCTGGAGGCTTGATAGGAGGAGGAGGCAGAAGACGCCGCTGGTTGCACTTGTTTGCATAGTGGCCCTTCTGACCACACTTGTGACAAGTCACCTGAGAAAGCGGACGAACATTGCCTGGAGGAGGAACAAGAAATCCCTTGGATGCCTGGGGTCTCTACTGAAATCTTGGGTTTGGTGGGTGGGAAGAACCACGACCACCGAACTGCTTCTGCTGCTGCGAAGGACGAAACAGAGGAGGATTAGGCACCCAACACTTCTGCTGCTTTGGAACCATCTAAGAACCGTAAGAAGAAGAATATGAATCCCTTGAACGCTTCTTACAGTTCTCCAACTTGAGCTGAGTTGCTTCAATCTTCAAAGCCATGTTATAGAACTGATCAAACTCACGAGGTTCTTGAAGAATTAGGCCTGGCAGAAGCTCATCCTTGATACCACCTCTGAACTGATAGATAGAGCTTTGTCATCTGGAACATATTGCTTGGCATAACGAGCTAGATTCTGGAACTCGACGTTGTACTGATAGACAGACTTGCTTCCTTGCTTCAGGTGCCTAAACTTCTCACGCATCTCCTCGACAAAGCTTGTCGGAATGTAATGAGCCCTGAAGTCACGACGGAGATCGTCCCAAGGAACAACACGATCGCCCCTGGAATCATTGTACTGCTGCCACCAATTAGCTTCTTGACCCTTGAGTTGGAACGATGCAAATCTAACAAATTCCTCTGGCCTGACATTGCTACACTCAAAATGCTTACTCATATCACGAAGCCAATCATGAGCATCAAGTGGCTGCTCACAACAGGTGAAAGTCTTGGGCTGGCTGGCAAGGAACAGATTGAGTGTCGCAAACTGTAGTTGATTCTGAAAATTGCCTTGAAAACCTTGCTGACTCTGCTCCCTTTCTTGCAACAGTCTGAGCAACATCTGAGTGTTCACATTGGTTGCACCCATCACAACTTGCCAAGCTTCTGGAGGAGGAGGTGGAGGAGGCGGTGGCGGGGGTGGTGGTGGAACATCATTCTGCTCCTCACCACGACCCGGATTGTTGCGAGTTGGTGGAGCCATCCTGAAGATGGGCAAACGCATCAGCACCTCATTGATAAGATGAATCATAAGTTGAATCAACTACTTGAAAGAAATTGAACAATTAACAACATAGCCTTCCTACTGAAAAATTAGTAAGAATGCTTCTTCGGTTATGATAACATCATCAGAAATTAGAAGCCACCTGTAATAACACAAAAGTATTGAGCTAAGCACTCGGAACAAATGTACGTGCCCATATACATCTGAAGAAGATGATCCTAGATAACTACAAGATTTCCCACCTAAGAACTTCCGAAAACTTTCTAGTTATGCAATCTGGTGTGGGGAATACAAGGAGGAAATATCTCACACAACTAGCAATCCTACACCCCAACTGTATCCATCCTTCAACACATAACCAGAGGCTTTCGCAAACTCATCTAATCTCGAATCCTCGAACTCACAATGATACTAAACCATGGTGGTACCCCGGACGCCTCCCCAGTACTGGGTGACTGCGACCTTATCTCACCACGATAAGTATTGAAGTAATTTTGAACACTCTCCGTCCTGAGATATCAAGGAAGTTGAATGATAATGATGTGCCAACATTCCCTGGAGCTCGACTCCCTGGAAGAAATCAAGTCAGATAGGAGGCACCAAGACAGAACCCTGTCACATCGGCATCATATAGACTCCAAAATACCCGCGTGATCCTAAAATTTTTTTTGAGCGAGAAGAGGGGTAGAATCAAAATTCCTAAGTCGAATGCCTAACCAGAGCATAGAAGAGGAGTAAAAAGGATCCTACTCTTCGATATAACTAGACTCAAATTAGTTTTCACTAGACACGACTTGGCCAAGTTCGAACAAGCATAGGCTCCTATGGTCGTATGGCTCTGAATACCAACTTGTCACGCCCAAGATGCGCGCCTATCCATTTTAAGACACGAGGGCCTTGCAAGGGATTGAGGCGCATCTTGCCATTAGCAAGTATAGTAACATTGCATCATACATTACAAAAAAGATGAGTATACAAGTTGGATTACACTCGCCACATGCTAAATTACAATTCCACTTAGAGCTCAAGTTATCGAGATGAAAACAGGGTCCGACTACGGACGAAATCAAACGATAAACAGATGCAAATGAAACTATCTCGCTGCCCCAAAGATCAGGACCAGGTCCTCTACTCATCCGGATACGTCACGTACATCCTGCCTCTTTCCTCATCATACTTCCACTGGAGCTGGGTAAGATCATCCTGCACGTACTCATCTGAACCTGTAGCTAGAGTGTTGTATTAAACTGTGAGTCACATATGACTCAGCTATCTTGTGCCCGAGTACTGAGACTATACAAGCTTAAAGGTTGGGATGGGGTAAGTGTTTAGTTTGCAACGGCACTAAGCATATATGGTGTCTAGCTTGCGCAACATGAAATAAATATGAGTGGCCAACGTAGAATGATCGAGTCTAGTATGATCTCTATGAGATCCTCAACACCTACTTGCATTAATCATAACCCCACTGTGTTCTCTCTTGGATCATGTTCATGAGCAGAGATGATCATGATTACTCACACAGTTGGTGTATTTTATTTAGAGTTTACTTCAAGTTTACTATAACTGGGTGTTAAACAAATATCCAAGTTGCCACATAACCGCGGGCACGGCTTTCCGAAAGATTTAACCCTGCAGGGGTGCTCCAACTAATCCATTACCAAATTAACCACACTTCATGGGAATTCCTCGACCGCGGATCTCGCGATCATCATAGGTAATTCCAAAGGAATTCCAACACCTCGAGTAAACCCGAAGAAGGTCAGACTCCACACGCAAGACATTCGATAAAGGTAAAACAAATCCAGCAAGACCACCCGACGTGTTGACGAACCCTATAAGAGCCGCGTATCTCGTTCTCAGGACATGATGGATAAGCGAAGCGTACGGTGCCTGATAGAAATCTCCCGAGTTGCCTTGGGTTGGCCCCACACGGTGCTCTAGTTTGGACCAACACTCATGAGGAGCACTGGCCCGGGGGTTGATTAATTATCCACGGGTTTGCAAGACCCTATGCAATTTTATTAAGTTGTTAAGAAAATGTAGCACCAATGTTGGGTCTTGGCAGACAAGTTTTAATCTCAACCGAATGAACAAGGGGGTCCCCATAACAACCCCTAGTAGGTTAGGAGCGCAAAGAATGGAAACATAACACCGGTAACCAGGAACTAATGGCGTAACAGTGGAACAAATCACTTAGCAAAAGGCCAAGCCTTACACCAATACGAAGATATATATGTGCATTATATTAAATAACAAAATTTATTGTGATATTCAACTGCATGTTATCATATGGAACAACCTGCACCTGCAACTAAGAGGGGCTGAGCAGCGGTAATTAGCCAATCAAAGGTTTGCTAGGATGTGGAAGTTAGAGGCTATCATGGCAACATGGGGCCGATATTAAGTGGTAGGTAGCGCAATTGTAATGATAAGAGCGAGAAAGCTTCATGAAAAAATAGTATCGGGATCCGGGTACGATCATCTTGCCTGTTGATTCTTTAGTGGAACAAATAGCAGGATCATCGTAGTGGTACTCTCCTGGTTCCTCGTACTCAGTATCAACACCCGCGTCTACCCAAGAGAAACAGCAACAATAAACATCCAACCAAGGTGCAATGCACAACCAAAATGATGCACGGATCATTTATGAAGAATTTAACATGGCAATCCCAAACTAGTCAGGTTTCACATGCAACGTTGTTTATTAATGAATCTGGACACAACCTCATGTTAAGTTATTTAAACATGCATGAACATCTAAAATATGGGTGCAGCATGCAAAATCGATAGAAATGCATATAAAGAACGCAAGAAACGGAGTTAGGGTTCTCACGATACGCTCACGACAAGGTACGAAGGCAAAATCACAAGACCACCAAGCCATGGGCTAATTCTTGGATTCCAAGGCAGCCACTGGATAGGTGATGAAAAATCAATCATAATATCCTCAAGAATCAATCAATTCCATGGATCATAGCTCCCACAATCCACAAAAAAAATAGAACACCAAATCTGCCACTAAACAGCAACATAGCAACTTCTACAGATCACAACTTGAGCTGCAGAAACCCTACAGCCACAAACAAGATATTTACAAAATCTACTCAAGATATACATCAATTCATCCAACTACACAACCAGCATAGGAGCAAGGCATCAATAAGCATGAAGCAATCAAGTAGACATGATGAAACAGATTTCTGGGACTTCGTGAAAATTCCCGATTTCTGGAATATGAGAACATAAAGTAGCAAGTTGACAGCATTGGTTAAATATGCTAGAGAGCTCCTATTGGGATGAAAATTAACAGGATGGTAGAAGGCAATATCTTCTCCAAATAACTAACACTGAGCATGCTAAATTCACAACACATTACCAAATACCATCCACTCTACATGGCAAAACAATAACAGCGGATTATCAGACTTGGCAGTTTTTAGCATGATGAAGCAGAACATCAAGTAGGCACTTAACAGCATGGTTCCCACTTATATGGGTGATTATCATGTAAAACATAAATACCATGGCATAATAGATACAAAACACTAGCACTTCCTAGTTGACACAACTCCCAAAGCAAGCATGGATTAAATCATGCAAAAATGATAAAATGGCATCTCAGCTAAAATGACAGGTTTATGAACTTGCTCAAAAGTGAAATCTGATAGGTCGAATGAGTTCATTGGCTCTTCCTACCCCAAAAGCATGGGTGATACTCATATGCTCATGCACACACTCCCAAACAACATACACACATGCATATGTATGCACCACACCATGTGGCACATACACACACAAGCACAAACACCAAATGGTGCAACCTACCCACACACTCATACACTTGCATATGTGCCTTAGGCATATACACACACAAGGGTGTGTGCATAGCATACACACACACTACATACAAGAACATGAAAACTACCCTACACATGCACACATACATACATATATGGCAAGATGAAAAAGAAACAAGAAAAAAACAAAAGAGAAAAAGGAAACAAAAAAATGGGGAGGTTCGAGAGTCGAACCCATGACCAATTGGTCATTCCCCTTAGCACACCACTCTGCTACCACTGCGCTACGGTGCCGAGTGTTCACAAAGGTGGTCCTCTGCTTCTCTAATACACACCTACGCAGGTACTCCTCTGACGAAACTGAACCCGACTACAGGGGGGAAGGAGAGGCGGAGACAACGTCGACGACGGAGGGGAAGTAGACCGACGATGAGCCGCGCGAGGAGGAAGAAGATGATGCCCCTGGAGCCTCCCACAGTGCTCTATCGCCAGAAATAGAATGCGGGGGCTATCCGCGTCTGCCAAGCCATCCTGGGCAGAGAGGAGACCCATTGGAGATGAGGTGCGACGGCGAGGACGAACGGCGGGCTCTCTGCTCTCTATCTCTCTGAAACTCACCTACGCTCGCTCTCTGACAGACAAGGGGGGAAGGAGGAAGAAGGAGAGGCTGGCGGTGGCGAGGAGGAAACCTAGAGGGGCACGGACGTCCCGGTTAAATAGGAGGGGGGTCGCCTTGACGTCCGTGAGAACCTAACTGTAGCGACCCGACCTGAAAGGTCGAATCTCCGGTGTTTCTATACCATCCCAAGATCATGCTTGTACACACACGGTACATCACTGTATATATCAAAGGGAAATCACACAACATAAATTAATCGAAATCTCATATTGAGTCCTTTATTACAATAATAATTACAATAAAGTGGCTAAAGGCCAACTCATGAGATAAACTAAACCATCAACTTGCGGAAGCATCGAAGGTAGATGAGTCCATCTGACTCCAAGGGCATCTCACCGAGCGTAGAGCGTATCCTCTCTCCTAGTCGGAAAAGTACTTTGCAACATGATACGTTGCATCCATATAGGTCATCATATTGAATATGCCGGCAAAGTCACAAGAGAGGGGGTAAAGTAATCATCTAGTCTATATGCAATTATGGCAGATGGGGTAGTAAGTTTTTGCATAAAGCCAAATTTTTTCCTATAACAAGAGAGGGCAAAGGCATAACTACTACAATGTTGGTTGATTAATGAGATGGTTCCACGAACCAATTCTCATACCCAAGTTGACATTAATAACCCACATAAATATGTTTAATTGTGTTGAGAGTTCCACATAGTTTCATTTCCTTTGGCTCAAGTTGTCCATGACCGTGGACACGGCTAATCGATTAGGTTTGGGTACTCTGCAGAGTTTTGCACACGTTCCCCACACGATTTGGTCGCCTCCGTTTGATTTCTCGCACTTCAGGATGTTTGAGAAACAGATGACCAAAACATGGTCTTCCAAAGGGTTTCCCTGCGACTCTGTCGGTGCCCATCCTTTCCTACCATTATTCTACATCTCGTAGCACTGCCTGTCTAGGGTTACCACGATATCCAACCAAGCCAGAGCCCATAATGACCTGTGGCTGTGCAGGTAAGCCTTGGGTCTTGACGCATCCATCCATCTCTTTGTGCCTGGGTGGACCTTTCCGCATGAATATTGGCACATCTCCAGCATCATCTAGGCTAACCACTGGTTTCTCCAGGGCGCCGTTCAACCATCATCCACCCAGAGGTATGTTGAAAACTCGGAGTCTTGAAGTCTTGATCATTATGTAGGCCTTGAAATTATTAACTCACAACTCTCATGAATCACACAACCAACCCCGTCTACTAATAGCATAGCAAAATGTAAAAACAACGTTTCCCGGGGCCAATGTGTCAAAGGGTTGAGGGGGTACCTACCACATGATACTACAACAAGTAACCAAGTTTCCAATTTACCTACTTTGCATGCAATTGGGGTGATGGAAGAACTAATGCAATAAAACATAGGTATACATGGTCAAAGTGACTTGCTTTGCTGACGATCCTCATAATGAAGTGATTCTAGATAACAAGCTTCGCACTCCGGATGATCTAACGAATCAAACGAGAGCACACCATAAGAATAAATACAAAACAATTCACACAATTCAGGAAGGTTAAGCAAACAATAGTAAAACCATTCAATAGTATCAATCAAGAGAAAGAAATCAAAATAAAAAGTTTGACTCACAAAAATATATAGTGTCCAAAACTTCTACTACTACTACTTTAAGACAAACAACCAAGCAATAGCTAGTAGAAAAAGAAATAGTAAGAAAATCAATTTTAGTAAAGAGAATCAAATTCACTAAAACTTTTGTGTGAAGAAACACTACAAAAATGAAAATAACTAGAATGTTCCTATAACTTTGGAATAGGAAACCAAATAAATAATATTATTAACACTAATATTATTATCATCATCTTAGTTAACAGAATTGAATTACCAAAATTATCTATTAGAAAACCCAATTTAATCATCTATCTAGTTGGTGAAAGTAAAACTAAATTATTTTATAAAACTATACCTAATGCAAAAGATTCCTATAACCACATGGTATAAAACTAAACATCATTCTAAATACTAGCAAGTAATGTTACCTAAATGTTTGAAATAGCAAAGACTAATGAAAACTATTAACTAAGTTAAACTAATTCAGGTTCAAATCAAATTAGAATTTGGAAAACTAAACTACCTTAAGAATTAAACAGATTCTATTTTTTGTTAAAAACAGTAACTCAATTTATTCAAAAAGTACTCAAACATGTAGAATGATAGGTTTAACTAATACCAAACAGTAGCAAAAAGATTCACTCAAAAATATATTTTTAAACTCATGTTATATAGATTTTAGTAATTTGAACAAATTTGATTGGATTCAAAATTTAAAGCTCAAATTTTAAATCTAAGCATACAGACATAAACTACATCAAATATGTCAACTAATGCAAAAAGAATCAACCAAAAACACTAAATATTTTAAAAGATATGATAAAAACAAAATTAGGATGCATTTTGTTTTCTAAACAGGAACAGAAAAAAAGAAAAACTAAAAACGATCGGACAGGGGCTACGTGTCAGGTTCCTATTGGTCGAAAGAGCGTGCGCGTGAGATCTAACGAGCGGTCGACCGAACGTTAGTGGATACCGGTTCGGGTTTTAAAACGATCTAATCCTAAGCGTTGGATTTAGATCGGACGACCTAGAGAGGGTCCGGTGGCTTACAGAGGGGAGGAGGAGATTCCGGCGAGGTCGACGGTGGTCGGGGCGACGGGGCGATGGTCGGGGGCGGCGTCCGAAGTGCTCAAACGGCGGCAGTGAAGCTCCGGCGTCGATTGGCAGCGTCAGAGGGGGTCGGGGGTGAGTGTGGCGAGGGGCACGAGCTCGGGGAGGTCCGGTTGGGTGGTGGAACTCCGGCGAGGTGAGGGGCAGCGTTCCGGCAAGGGAAAGAGGGGGTTTCGGTGTGGAATGGAGAGAGGAGGGTCGGGGCTATTTATAGGAGCGATGCGGTGGTCGGGGAAGGAAAGAGGAGGGAGATCCGGAGAGGATGAATCTCCAGCGACGGCGGCGCGTGCGCGAGGAAGAAGGTGACCGCGGCGTCTTCGGGATCAAGAAGTGGGGCCAGGGTGTCAGAGAGAGGGAGGGCGGCGTCAGCGCGTCGGTCGGTCGGCTCGGAGCGGTTTTGGGAAATAACTGCTGTGGGCCGGCCCGTTTAGAATTAAATTCGTTTCCTTTTTAATATCTAGAGCAGTAAAACTCCTTTAAAAGCATTCAAAACATTTCCAAATATAGAAAATATATATATCAAAATGATCAGGAGAATTAATGCTATTCAATGAACATTTTTCCTCTGTCATTTGAATACTTTAAAAATAATTTATTTTCAGAAATTGCTTATTTGATATTAAATCCTTTTGCAACAATTTTTCAAAAGACACGCCTGGTTTTATTTTTATTTTATTTCACCAAGATGCCCCTGGTGTGGAGTGTCATGCTACTCCCCTCTTTTCTTCGAACTTTTCCAGAGGTTTTCAAATAGATGAAACAAGAAAAGGGAAAGATGAAAGTGACATTTCAAAAATTCAAAAGAAGCATTTCAACCATTATATTCACTCAAACATCATGATGAAGATGCATAGCTATATATCATAACATTCCAGAATGAAATTTTGGGATGTTACACTAACGGCGACGGCGACAGCGCTCGCACTCTGCTCTCCGCTCACCTCGCATGATGCCTGACGGAGGAGGGAGATGGGGCAGGTGGCTGTCCTGCTCACCTGGGCTAGGCCGCGGCCCACTTTCCCTCTCTCACACACTCACAAACAAAACAGAAGAAAAAAAAAGGGGTTTTCTAATTTAAAACACACGTCCACACAAAAATAAAATCCCAGGGTAAAAGAAAAGGTTATGGAGAAAAGCAAAAAAATTTGGTGAATGAAATAAGAGCCCTATTTAATAAAAATATTATGTTGATATAAAGAGCAAGTAATTTTAATATTATAAAAATGGCAGCTCCTGTTTTATTTAAATCACAAATACAACCAAACCCCAAATAACAAAAGGGCAACACTCTAAATTATAAGAATATTAGGGCCACCTCTTGGACATTTTTAAACAATTAAAACAGCAAGTTTAATTATGTTGATTAAATTAATATGAAGAGAGGGGGGAGATGTGAGGTGATGTTGAAAGAGAAAAGAGAGGGGAAGAAGAAGAGGAGTGCACACATGTCTCCAACCAGACACAAACACCTCAGCACACAACCACACCACCACAACCACCACCATCACATCACACAAAGGCACATGAAAACCAACATGGCAAGAAGAATGAAATGATGCATGAATGCAAACCACACATGGATGACAACGTGCAATAGATCTCATAAGCTCATGACACAAGGTTCATACTTGGGGTTACATGCCAAATAAGGTAGGGACAACACTTGAGTTGTCACACAGAGGGAGAGAGACGAAGGAGAGAGAGATCGGGGGTGCTGGTGACGCTGGCCTCGGAGCTGCGTGCGCGTGGGGGCTGGCTCCAACGGGCGTGTGGGCTAGGGGCTTGCGCGCTACCTTTAGGTCCCTTGCGCCTGAGCGCCGCTGGGGCGCTGTCCTGGCCGTTGGCCTGCTGGGCGGGTTGGCCTGGCCTTGTCGGGCGTTGTTTTTCTAACAGCAAAAACCATGAAATAAAACATAATAAAAACATTCTATATATGTTTAGTATATATGAAAAAATTCAGAATAATATTTCCTCAAAGATGAACATATTTTCGTGGCCAAATACAAATACTAAATAATATTTTTTTGCAATAAATACAAAATAAAAGATAATTTGGATTTAAAATATTTTTTATATAATTTCTGTTTTCGAAGATGAATCTCAAACAAACATTTTCTCTGAATTTGGAGTGTCATTTTCCTCTTGTCATATTTTTAGTTTATTAGAGGATTGTGAAAATATTCAAACTCAAAATTTGAATATGGATTCAATCAAATGGAAAATTGTCACGAATGTCCTTTCATTTCTTTTCATTTTAATTTTCCGAAAAGTTATAATTTTCACTCACTTTCACATGAACAACCACTCAAGTAGTCATAATTACTTAATTAATATATGGTTTCAAAATTTAGAATTTCTGGATGTTACAGGCATACAAGTCACTCGAATGAACTATTTGTGATGGGATAATATAAGAGAAACGGTTACTCAGATCAAGATGTGTGAGATATACCACATACATGTCACTTGGATGAACTGTTTGTGATGAGATAAAATAAAACAATCCATTAGCCAGATCAAGATGTGTGCGATATACGGCACATAGGTCATTCGTGTGAACTGATTTTGATGAGATAAAATAACACAAACGGTTAACCAGATCAAGATGTGTGTGATAGACTGAATACGGGTCACTCTGATGAACTATGTGCGATGAGAAAAATTAACACAAATGGTTACCCACATCAAGATGTGTGCAATGGACATCATACAAGTCACTCAGGTGAACTGCTTACGATGAGCCAAAAAAACACAAACGGTTGCATAGATTAAGATGTGTGCGACAGACAACATACCATGCACTGGGATGAATTATGCATGATGAGAGAAAATAACACAAATGAATCAACATAACAAGATATGTGCGATACCCAACAAACATGTCAGTAATCTAAATTGGGTGGAAAGATTGAAAAATAACACAAATAGATAATAATACAGACAAATAGTAACACGCACGATTCCTGCTAATAAGCACCACATACAGAAAATGATTGCACAAATTATCGTTCGTACACCTACATAATGAAGTAAATAACATAATAGCGACATTACATATCAGCAAGGTTCAAAAAACAACAAAACAAACACATCTACTCGTCGGTGTTGTTGCGGGGCTGGCCTGTTGGTTCAATGATGTTGAGATATTATTTGCACTCATGCAACATCCTCTCTAGGCAGGAAGGATCTATATTCGGGTCGGCGATGACCATGTCCTTGAAAACTTTATAGGCACGGCCATTCCTCCGCTCCTGCTCCATCCCAGTAGCTCTAGTCTCATGAAAAAACCCGTCAATGATGGATATTTTCCAAGAGGCCATAAATAGAAAAGCCATAAGCTGCGCGCTCTGCTAGAGCGGGAGCTGACTCTAACGAGGTTGCTGCCCTTGCTGCGGAAAAATCCGTGTGAGACGCCAAGTTAACGATGACCTCATCATCATGTCCCGCCCTTGCGAAGGCCAGAACCACGTGTTCTGAGTACAGAACCGCTCTTGCCCGCAACTGATCTAATGCAACCTTCCTCTTTCCCACGCGTGTCGCCAAGGCCTCCGCACCCTCACCAACGCGTATCGACGCCTCCGCCACAGGCTCCTATGCACATATGAGCTTCGTCAACTCTACATCGTCCATGATGGAGAGGGAGGTTATAGATTCTGATGACATGTTACATGTTGTGGATTTTGTGGAGACAAGGATAGTGGGGAGAAGAAGGAAAGATTTGGGGAATCCTTGGGGGGAAAAAGAAGATGGATACACGATTGCAGACAGTGTCTACATTTTGTCCGTGTGTGATTATGTGTGCTCCGAAAAGAATTCAAAAAGTTTGAAAATGTTGGGTATTGTGTGATCTAACTGGCACACATTGTAAGTAAAAGAAACACGGGCGATAGTTATAAAAGAGAGTGCAAGATTGATGGAACAAGATGCATGCTACCCAAAAACTAACCACAGCGCCCTAACGCATACATTAATGACGTTATAGACATGTTCCGCAAACCGTGTGCCATGCAGAATAGATGTATCACACCCATCTATAAAATACGAAATGCCTCCGATGAGTCATGCAACCACACACGGGTCTGAAGTAAAAATTGTGTGCCACGACTCCCCGCACATCGATGCCTATACCCTCACCGGCTGGTTGCCCCTCATGGGCTCCATTTAGTCTTCCTGACGTCTATCCAAGACTTCCAGTGCAAGTGCAAGTGCCATCCACAACGGTAAATTATCGAATCTCTAATCCCCTAGCTAGCAGCTAGTTCTAAGTAACCACAGCGATGGCCAGCAGCAGCGAGTTACTGATCCCTGTCTAGCTAGTTGCGACTAGACATATCATCAAACCCCCAATGCCCAATGACAGCATGGAGTTGACCGAAGGTGGAATTGAGGTTGTCCACATGCTCGTCATATTGACGGTCGATGGCCATGCTGCCACCTCTACCAACGACAACCAAAGGTCGCAGGAATCACGACACGAGAAAACCAGCAGGTTAGCCAAGGTTGTCTTGAAAGCAGCTAGGGATAGCTAGATGGAAATATGTCGGGCTCGACGCAGAGTGTGTCGCATGTTGTGGGAAGCATTTCAGTAACCGTGGCGCCGCAAGGACAACTGCGGCAGTGGCTACCGCACAAGGCACGTGCTAATGTCCCAAATGGAGGAGGACGTAGCTTTGGATGCTGGGGGAGGCATGGCAGCTGTGGCTGTAGCACTAGAGATAGTCAGGGTCTCGTTGGCCACCAAGATGATATATGAAGACCAGACTAATGCGACAATCATGGTGAGAGCTGCGGCCGAGGTAGTACCGACAATCACCAATGTCGAGGCTGCCTCGGCCTCGGTTGATCAAGCTGTAGGTCATTGACTTGACAACATCTTGTCCTCCTGAGCACAGGAAAGACACGATAGACGATGGCAGTTGTGCGTGCTGGGTCGGAGTTAGGGGAAGTAGCACTTTTGTGCGGGCGAAGTTCATATATATTATACTGATGTAAATTAGAGAGATAATGTTTTTAAATTACCCCGCCAACTAGGAACTGGACCAATTTGAGCATGTAAATGCTTGATTTATTGTTCATAAATTCCAAATGTGTCAACCGTAGATGTTGGCATATCTATATGTTATCTCATTTTGGGAAATGAACAATTATTGTGAAAAATGCATTTTGGAAATCGGTGCTAGTCACCACTGGGAAACACATGGATGTCATATAGTCTAACTGGCATGCTCTTATACTGAATGAATTGCGTCCTATACTAAGATATTCAATGAAAATATAAGAACTTAGCGAACACCAGTTTAGTGTACGTAGGTTAACATGGTACTTATAAACAAATCCAAACTTAACAATCTTGACAACCATATGTTCCATATCTACATACATAAGATAGTCACAACCAACACACTTTATGAAGCATAGGCCCAGTAACCAGAACTATGCATTGGAAGCGGCTTGATCACTGCATTTCGACATCTCTTCAATGAAAGAAAGATCCCTTCAATGCCTTTGTAGAGCATGAGTATTATGGTGTCTCCAATTTTCAAATTTGAACGCATTGCCAGGACAACAGAACCTATTAATTTGAATGGTTCCATCTGTGTGGGAAATGCAGTACATTGCAATCACTTTGACATTCCTAGCAGGCAGAAGTGTGATGGGACCACGCCGAGGAATACGTTCAGGAACAACGGGATCGGGGAAATTTGGTTGCAATGAAGAACAAAAACTAATGTAAACATGCCATTGAGTCTATCAACATATCTTCGAGGCTATCTATAGTTTATGAACAACAACATAAAAACAATATTTTTGTACCAGCATTTTGTTGACACAATTAGTTTTGTTTAGTATGTGCACCAGTGGCAGATTTGTTCCCATTCCAAATCAAGCGTTCAAATGTTCTAATGGTAGTTTATGAACAAACTTTGTGAAATGCTCGAAGTCTTTCCAGTAATATTTTGTATGGTGAGTAACATACAGATTTTTAGCTATGCATCCAACATATCCTGCAAAAAATGTCCAAAGTGCCTATTTATTCGGAACAGTGCAATAGTGTAGTGGGCATAGATTTGTAATTAGAAGTCGTTGCTGGCTAGGAAACAAAGTCAAAAAAGGAAATCCCTCTTAGTTGTTGGCTAGGAAACAGAGTTGGAACAACACTAACCTGGTGGAAATATGCCCTAGAGCCAATAATAAAATGATTATTATTATATTTCCTTGTTTATGATAATCGGTTATTAACCATGCTCTAATTGTATTGATTGGAAACACATTGCATGTGTGGATACATAGATAACATTGTGTCCGTAGTATGCCTCTAGTAAACTAGCTCGTTAATCAAAGATGGTCAAGGTTTCCTAGCCATAGACATAACATGTCATGTGATAATGGGATCACATCATTGGGAGAATGATGTGATGGACAAGACCCAAACTATAAACATAGCATATGATTGTGTCAGTTTATTGCTATAGTCTTCTGTATGTCAAGTATTTGTTCCTATGACCATGAGATCATGCAACTCAATGACACTAGAGGAGTACCTTGTGTCTATCAAATGTCGCAACATAACTGGGTGACTGTAAATATGCTCTACAGTTATCTCTAAGGGTGTTTTTTGAGTGGGCATGGATCAACACTGGGATTTGTTACTCCGTGTGACAGAGAGGTATCTCAGGGCTCACTTGATAATACAACATCACAATGAGCCTTGCCAGAAAAGTGACTAAAGAGTTAGCCACGGGATCTTGTATTACGGAATGAGTAAAGAGACTTGTCGGTAATGAGATTAAACTAGGTATAGAGATATCGATGATCGAATCTCGGGCAAGTAACATATCGAAGAACAAAGGGAACAACATACGGGATTAAATGAATCCTTGACATAGAGGTTCAACCAATAAAGATCTTCGTAGAATGTGTAGGATCCAATATAGTCATCCAGGTCCGCTATTGGTTATTGAACATAGAAGTGTCTAGGTCATGTCTGCATAGTTATTGAAGCCGCGGGGTCTACACACTTGACGCTTGATGACGATATAAGTATGGTCGAGTTTTTATGTTGGTGACCAAAGGTTGTTCGGAGCCTGAGATGAGACCCCAGACGTGACGAGGAACTCCGGAATGGTCCGGGGGTGAAGAATAATATATAGGATGGAGAGAATCAGAGTCCGAAAAGGTTCCGGGACTTGCCGGTTTTGTAACAGAAATACCGGAAGGGTTCTGGGAGTCCACCTAAGCCAGAGGTCCCCATGGGCTATGAGAGGGGTCTCACCATCCCCTGGTGGGCTAGTTGCACCTCCCACCCAAGGCCCATGTGGCTCCGCTAGGGCTGGCGTAAGGGAGGGGGGCGCGCTACTTGCCATGGGGGCCAAGGCACTCCACTCAACCGCCGCACCCATCTTGGCTGCCACCCCTAGTGGTGGGAACCTTAGGGCACCTACCCCCTCCTTCTCTCCCCCTATATATATATGTGAGGGGTCTATTTGTAGATGATATCACGAGTAGAACACAAAGGAGTTTGTGGGCGTTGATGCTCAGATTGCTTCCTCCCTTGGTCTTTTCTGGATTCAATGGTAGTGTGGGATGAAGCGGCCCTGCTCAGCCTTACTCATATGCTTATGAGAGACCAGTTCCATCGACTGACATGTGACTCTGTTGCATAAAGTTGGCTGGAGGGTGTATGTCTCTCCTACTTTAGTTGGATCAGACTTGACAAAGGCGGTCCTTGAGAAGGTTGAAAAGCAATTTGTGCATCACCTTTGTGGTTTTGTGTAGGTAGGAATTGTTCTTGCTAGATACCTGTAGCAGCCACGTAAAACATGCAACAATAATTAGAGGGTGTCTAACTAGTTCTTGCAGGGTATGATGTGATATGATATGGCCAATTACATGATGAGATATATGTGATGTATGAGATGATCATGTTTTGTATAGAATATCATGACTTGCATGTCGATGAGTACGACAACCAGCAAGAGCCATAGGGCTGTCTTTAATTATTGTATGACCTGCGTGTCAACCATTAAGCACTATGCAATGCTTTATTTTATTGCTAAGCGGTACAAATAGTAGTATAAGCATGGTGGGCGCGACAACCCAGGTGGCGACACATTGATTGAATCAAGATGATAGAGATCATGGTGTCATGCCAGTGACAATGGAGTTCATGTCGGTGCTTTAAAGATGGAGATAAAAAACACAAGATCATGGCCATATCATGTCACTTATTATTTGCATGTGATGTTAATCCTTCTATGCACCTTGTTTTGCTTAGGATGACGGTAGCACTATAAGGTGATCCCTCATTAAAATTTCAAGATAAAATTGTGTTCTCCCTGAATGGTCACTGATACGTCTCCAACGTATCTATAATTTGTGATGATGTCATGCTATTATATTATCTGTTTTGGATGTTTTATATGCATTAATATGATATTTATATTATTTTTGGGACTAACTTATTAATTTAGAGCCCAGTGCAAGTTTCTGTTTGTTCCTTGTTTTTGAGTATTGCTGATATGGAATATTAAATGCAGTCCAAATGGAATAAAATCTTTGGAATGATTTTTTCTGGAACGAAAGAGATGTACCAGAATTTGAGTGCATGCCAGGGCATCTGCTAGGAGGTCACAAGACAGGGAGGCGCGACCACCCCCCTAGCCGTGACTGGCGGGCTTGCCACCTCCTGGCAGGTCTCCTAGCCCTAATCTTCCTCCTATAAATACCCAAATATTCCCACAATACAAAAGAGAGCCATGCAAATACTTTTCCTCCGCCAGAAGCCTCCGTTCCCGAGAGATCCAATCTTGGAGCCTTTTTTGGTAATCTGCCGGAGGGTAATTCGATCACGGAGGGCATCTTCATCAACTCCATTGCCCCACCGATGATGCGTGAGTAGTCCACTGCAGACCTACGGGTCCATAGCTAGTAGCTAGATGGCTTCTTCTATCTCTTTGTGCTTCAATACCATGATCTTCATGGAGATCTATCCAATGCAATACACTTTTGTGGTGTGTTTGTCGAGATCCAATGAATTGTGGGTTCATGTTAAGATTATCCATGAATATTATTTGAGTCTTTTCCAAATTCTTATATGCATGATTTCAAATCTTTGCAAGTCTCTTCGAGTTATTGGTTTGGTTTGCCCAACTAGATGGTAATTCTTGCAATGAGAGATGTTCTTAGTTTTGTGTTCAATCTTGCGGTGTCTGATACATCCATTTTGCATCATGCTTTTATATATTGATATTTATTGCCTTATGGGCTGTTATTACACATTATGGTACAATACTTATGCCTTTTCTCTCTTATTTTACAAGGTTTACATGAAGAGGGAGAATGCCGACAGCTGGAATTCTGGAGTGGGAAAGGAGAAAATCTGAGATACCTATTCTACACAACTCCCAAAGTCCTGAAAATTTACGAAGAATTGTTTTGGAATATATAAAAAATACTGGGCAAAACAGATACTAGAAGGGGGCCACCAGGAGGTGACAAGCCTGCCAGGAGCGGCCACCCCCCTAGCTGCACCTAGTAGGCTTGTGGCGCACCTGGTAGGCCCCGACGCCCATCTTCTGCTATATGGAGGGTTTTGCCTGAAAACATAAGAAGAGATCTTTCGGGACGAAGCGCCGCCATCTCGAGGCGGAACTTCGATAGCACAAATCTAGAGCTTCGGTAGGGATGTTCTGCCTGTGAAACTTCCCTCCCAGAGGGGGAAATCGAAGCCATCATCATCACCAACGATCCCCTCATCGAGAGGGGGTCAATATCCATCAATATCTTCACCAGCACCATCTCCTCTCCAAACCCTAGTTCATCTCTTGCATCTGATCTTTGTCTCAAACCTCAGATTGGTACCTATGGGTTGCTAGTAGTGTTGATTACTCCTTGTAGTTGATGCTAGTTGGTTTACTTGGTGGAAGATCATATGTTCAGATCCTTTATGATAATTAATACTCCTCTAGTTATGAACATGAACATGTTTTGCGAGTAGCTATGTTTGTTCCTGAGGACATGGGATAAGTCTTGTTATAAATAATCATGTGAATTTGGTATTCGTTCGATATTTTGATGAGATGTATGTTGTCTCTCCTCTAGTGGTGTTATGTGAATGTCGACTGCATAACACTTCACCATTATTTGGGCCTAGGGGAAGGCATTGGGAAATAATAAGTACATGATGGGTTGCTAGAGTGATAGACGCTTAATCCCTAGTTTATGCGTTGCTTCGTAAGGGGCTTATTTGGATCCACATGTTTCATGCTATGGCTAGATTTATCTTAATTCTTCTTTCGTAGTTGCGGATGCTTACGAGAGGGGTTAATCATAATTGAGAGGTTTTTCTAGGTAAGGTCAGCACCCATGCATCGGTCCACCCACATATCAAATTATCAAAGTAACTAACGCGAATCAAATGAGCATGATAAAACTAGCTTGACAGAAATTCCCATATGTCCTCAGGAGCACTTTGCTTTATATAAGAGTTTGTCCAGGCCCGTACTTTGATACAAAAAGGATTGGGCTACCTTTCTGCACCTTTGCTACACTCATTTCTTGCTACTCGTTACGAATTATCTGATCACAAAACTATCTGTTACCGATAATTTCAGTGCTTGCAGAGAATACCTTAATGGAAACCGCTTGTCATTTCCTTCTGCTCCTCATTGGGTTTAACACTCTTACTTATCGGAAGGACTATGATAGATCCCTATACTTGTGGGTCATTTGTGTCCTCACCTAGTGACAAAGTAGGGGTAGCGAGGCACATACTCTATTGTTGACATCAAGGGTACCAAGATGGGGTTTTCATCATATTTCTTGATTTTATCCCTCTGCATCATGTCATCTTACCTAATGTGTTACTCTGTTCTTCATGAACTTAATACTCTAGACATAGGCAGGAGTCGGTCGATGTGTGGAGTACTAGTAGTAGATGCAGAATCGTTTTGGTCTACTAGACACGGACGTGATGCCTATATGCATAATCATTTACTTGGATGTCTTCATGATTATTTGTTTTTCTATCAATTGCTCGACAGGAATTTGTTCACCCATCGTGATAATTTCCTTCAAGAGAGAAGCCTCTAGTGAAACCTATGGCCCCCGGTGTCTACTTCCCATAATATATTTTCAGATCTATAAACCAAAAATACCTTGCTGCAATTTATTTCCTTTTTACTTTCCGCAATCTTTCACATCTATCACTATCAGATCTAATACTTTCCTCAATGTTTCTGCAATAGTTTGATTGTTTGTGTAGGTGCATCCATTGGTTACTTGCTTGTTCCTGCTACTGGATTGATACTTGGTTCTCAACAACTGAGAGAAATACTTATCTACCTCGATGCATCACCCTTTCCTCTTCAAGAAAAAACCAACGCATGCTCAAGAGGTAGCAAGAAGGATTTCTAGCGCCCTTGTCGGGGAGGATACACACCAAGCCCACCAAGTGCCTTCTATTTGCTTGCATCTTCGCTTGCTAAAAATCTATTGATATGGATCCTCATCCACTTGCTAATCTTTTCAAAATACCAAATTATGATAAAAAAATTGCTAGTGAGTTTAGTGCACTTGATTTTCTCTATGAAGTTTTGTTTGAAAATCATGAATCTGAAACTTTTGATGACGTATTGAAAGAAGAAATTTATAAGGAGATTCATGATAGTTTCTTGAATGAAAAGCATGATTGCCATGTTGTTAGTATGAATTTTATGGATAACCATGATACTAATGATATGAAAAACCACAATCTTGTGGATGCTATGCTTGATGAAGATGATATTTTTTGTTCCCCAAGTTTTGGTGATGACACATATGTTATAATTGATGATGGAAATAATTCTTTATTTGAGAGTTATATTGTGAAATTCCTTCATGAATCTACTGAAAATTATTATTAGGTAGGAACATATGCTTGTGGGAATTTCAATTATATTAAGTTTCCTCTCTATGTGTTAAAAGTTTTGAAATTATGCTTGTTTTACCTTCCTATGCTAGTTGATTCTTGCTCCCAGAAATTGTTTGATCACAAAATCCCTATGCATCGGAACTGAGTTAGACTTAAATGTGATTTT
The DNA here is from genome assembly GCA_022496015.1 of Hordeum marinum. Lineage (NCBI taxonomy): Eukaryota > Viridiplantae > Streptophyta > Magnoliopsida > Poales > Poaceae > Hordeum > Hordeum marinum. Next base: position 529,403,680 of record CM039678.1, on the reverse strand, counting down.
CATGAGATTCTTGATGCTTTCTTTCATATTTCAATTACTAATTTTTATGTCATATAATATTTTTGAATTCCTTCATGATGCCACTTAAATTTATTATGAGGGAGGAACATATGCTTGTAGGAATTGCAATAATATCAAGTTTCCTCTCTATGTGTTCAAAGTTTTGAAGTTATGCTTTTTTTGCCTTCCTATGCTAGTTGCTTCCTGTTCCCATAAATTGTTTACTCACAAAAACCCTATGAATAGGAAGTTGTTTAGACTTAAATGTCCTTTTCATGAGATTCATGGTGATTTCTTTCATATTTCATTTACTACTTTTTATGTCAGCATCATTGAAATCATTATGCCTAGCTAGGGGCGTTAAACAATAGCGCTTGTTGGGTGGCAACCCAATTTTCTTTTTATGTTCTGTTTTTTCTTCTATTTCTGAGTGTTTCACACATTAATACTTCTGTAGTAATTGTGTTTTGGTGTTTTAATTAGTGTTGGAGCCAAGTAAGACCTTTGGGATGGTCTATGTTGGTTGTTGATTTGATCTTGCTGAAAAACAGAAACTTTTGCGCCCAGTCTAGGAATTTTATAAAAAAATTCAAAGTTTTGAATGAGTCTGAAATTTTTACACAAGATTTATATACAAATTTCCAAGGTTTTCCGAATTTTAAGAAGTTTTTAGGTTATAGAAGTATACGAAGTTTTCAGATTTCTACAAACTGTTCTGTTTTTAACAGATTCTGTTTCTTTGTGTTGTGTACCTATTTTGATGTATCTATGGGTTGTATCGGGGGGTATGAACCATGGAGAAGTTAGAATACAGTAGGTATAACACCAATATAAATAAAGAATTAGTTCACAAGAGTACCTAAAGTGGTGATTTATTTTCTTATACCAACGGATCTCACGAGTTTTCTGTTGAGTTTTGTGTTGTGAAGTTTTCAAGTTTTGGGTAAAGATTTGATGGACTTTGGAATAAAGAGTGGGAAAATCCTAAGCTTGGGGATGCCCAAGGCACCCCAATTCATATTCAAGGATACCAAAGAGCCTAAGCTTGGGGATGCCCCGGAAGGCATCACCTCTTTCGTCTTCAATCCATCGGTAAATTTACTTGAGGCTATATTTTTATTCACCACATGATATGTGTTTTGCTTGGAGCGTCTTGTATAATATGAGTCTTTGCTTTTTAGTTTGTCAAAATAATGCTTGATGCACACATCTTTTGAGAGAGACACGCTGAATCGTGAATTTATTAGAATACTCTATGTGCTTCACTTATATCTTTTGAGATAGGCAATTTTGCTCTACTACTTCTTTTTAGAGCACGGCGGTGTTTGGTTTTGTAGAAATTATTGAACTCTCGTGCCTCACCTATATTATTTTGAGAGTCTTTAAAGAGCATGGTAATAGGTTAGTTTATGAATTCAGTCCTAATATAATAGGCATCCAAGAGGGATATAATAAAAACTTTCATAAAAAGTGCATTGAATACTATGAGAAGTTTGATTCCTTGCATATAGTTTTAAGATATAAAGATGGTGATATTAGAGTCATGCTAGTGATTAATTGTGGAATGGTAGAAAACTTGTGTTGAAGTTTGTGATTCCTGTAGCATGCACGTATGGTGAACCGTTATGTAACGAAGTCGGAGCATGATTTGTTTATTGATTGTCATGCATGTATGCATGCGATGGTTTACACCTACCAACCTCTCTCCTAGGAGCATGCGTCTAATACTTTTCTTCGATAACTAATAGACTTTTGCAATAAGTATGTGAGTTCTTTATGACTAATGTGAGTCCATGGATTATACACACTCTCACCCTTCCACCTTTCCTAGCCTCTCTAGTATCGCGCAACTTTCGCTGGTGCATTAGAACCACCTTCCTCAGAACAGCCACCATATTCCCTTCCTCAAAACAGCCACCATACCTACCTATTCTGGAATTTCCATAGACATTCCGAGATATATTGTCATGCAACTTCCACCGTTCTGTTTGTTATGACACGCGCTATCATTTTCATATTTCGTTTTCATATAGAGTCATATTTTGTTCTAGGTTTCGAGTTGTAAGTAAATAAAAGTGTGATGATCATAATTATTCGAGGATTGTCCCATGAGAGGAAAGGATGATGGAATCTATGATTCCCTCACAAGTTGGGATGAGACTCTGGATTTTATCAAAAATAAAAGAGGTGAGAGAAGCCCAAATAAAAATTAGAGGCCTTAGATGCCCACCAAAAGAAATGAGATAAAGAGAGAAGCACTAGAGGGATCAACTATTTCGCCGTCAGCCATCCCGGACGGGAAAGGCATGCATGCCGGACGGCAAAGGCTTTGTCGTTGGCCAGCAGTTCAGCCGAATAAGCCATGGTAAAGGTTGCTTTGTTGTCTACAAGCAGACGGCAAAGACCGTGGACGGCACACCTGCCAGCTTCTGGCCGTTAAGGGGTTAAAGGCATGCTTTGCCGCCCGCTGGTAGACGACAAAGACCTTAGGTATTTGCTCTCTGCCAGCGGACAACAAAGCACCTGTTTCTTTGTGGGCTTATGTGGTTTATTTGCCGTTTGCTAGCAGACGGCAAATAACCTTAGGTCTTTACCGTCCGCTAGAAGACGGCAAAGAAACCACCTAAGCCAACCTAGTGCTACCCCAGGTTACACAGGTAGCTGCCACGTGGAAGCTTTGCCGTCTGTGAGCTGGCGACAAAGACCTTTCACATATATAGCCCCTATTTTTTCTGTTTTTTCTTAAAATCATTCAATTTGACAGAATTTCACATATATATCCAACATATCAACAACACAAGTTTCCAACAAGCATACCAACAATAAGTTTCAACAAGCATACCAACACTAGGTTTCCAACAACATATCCAACATACAAGTTTCTAATAACATATCCAACATACAATGATTTCCAACAGCATATCCCTACATACATGCATATCCAAAACAAGTTTCCAACATGTTTCCAGAAACAAAAAGGAAGCACAAGTAGAAGAGTACACTCCATCAATGCAAGCTTCCTCATCTATAGCAAATCTGCAAATTAGGAAAGATGAAAGTTAGAACAAGAACAAGACTAGCTAGAAGAAAAAGAAGAAGAAGAAGAATTTATCTTCTCTTTCTTTTTCTCCTCTCCTCTTATTTATCTTCTTCTTCTTCTAACTAAGGTAGGTAAAAATGCCATTTTTAGCTAAGGTAGGTAAAAATGCTAAGTGTGTAGGTTATTTTAGAGCTAAGATAGGTAAATAGGTCATTTTGGAGCTAATCTAGGTAGTTATGCCATTTTTTAGCTAACTAAGCATATTTATTCATTTTGGAGGACAAAATTGTAAGTCTAGGTCATTTTAGAGCTATCCTAGTTAAAATCGGTCATTTTGGAGCTAGGTAAAGTTATATTGTCATTTTGGAGGAAAATAAACTAATTATATGATAGTTTGGAGCTAAACCAAGGTTATTATAACATTTTTACCTAAGTAAGCTAATTATGTTATAAATGAACTAGGTTAGCTAAGTATAGATTATTATTTAGTTATCGTAGGTAGTTATGCCATTTTATACCTAAGTGAGCTAATTATGTCATAAATCAACTAGGTAAGCTAGCTAGATCATTATTGAGCTATCCTAGGTAGTAATGTCATGTTCAAGCCAACTAAGCATATCAAGTCATTCTGAAGGAAAAAATGCTAAGTATAGGTCATTTTATAGCTATCCTAGGTACAATATATCATTTTGGAGGTAAGTAAGGTTATTATGTCGTTTTTGAGGAAAATAAGCTAAGTATAGGTCATTTTAGAGCTAAGTAGGTCATTTATTAAGCTAAGTATGCATTTGTTAATGAAAACACTCAGGAAAACTTACCATCATCACGGAGGTGAAGGACAGGTCAGGTTTGCGCCAGGGTGAGACGTAGAAGGACCGGTCGGGGTTGCGGTAGATGTAGAAGGATCGGTCGATGCTTGTCGGGAGGCAAGCTGCACCAAAGATCATTTGCAATGTCTCCTTAGCATGATGCAACTCAAATGTGAATACTAGTAACTAATGACCATTCAAATGAAACTCACCGTGGGTGCTATACCAATATGGAGCATTGACGGAGGGGTCTGACCATTGTTCTAGCACACGATCTGCACATTTTGTTTTCACGAGTCATTCGTCTTAGTTAGTGATGAAACGAACATTATGTGCATGAGTTGGCTAATATACAGGAGAAACTTACCATGGTGACACGCGTCGTTCCGGTTCCTCTCCTCCTCTAACAACCTAGTCGTCCTCTCCTCCTTGTCCCTCTCCCTCTATGCCGCCTGCCTGTTTGCCTCCGCCAGAAGCTCCTGGGCCCTAGCCTCAATGGCGAGCTCCATTAGCCATGGGCGAGGCCTTATATCGGGATCAAAGCTCGTCTGGCGCTTCTTGATCTCCGGGAGAGTTCTAGGACAACGTACCGGTCCATCCCCAATGGCTATCAGGCCATGGGGCCTCCCGCCACCAGATATCATAACGAGCTCTGGATCAAAAGGACTCTGGCTCGGGTTGAAGTCCTCCCCTTTCCTCGCCTTCCCCTCATCTCTATACCTCCCAAGCTTGTTGTGGGAGGAGATGTTGCTGAAGCTCTCTAGATGATTGAGGTCATCCTCAGAAAATGCCTTGGCCTTCTTGTACGAGGCAGTATGGGACATGGCATAGAGGTCGAAGAGAGGTGGCACCTCCTTCTTGTTTTCTCGTGCCTAAAAGAGAGGAACAAAATATTAGTTAAGGGCTCAAGCTAGCATGAAGAATGAAATTGCATGAATCATGAAGCAAACCACATACCCGGTTATCCTCGTACTCAAACAGGTGGGAGCTCCCTTGATCGTGTGGCACACCTCTCATTCGGGCATGCTTATCCTTGGCCTTGTTGTGTTCGGCTAGCCATTCAGGAGAGCACCACTCATCCACCAATGCTTCTCAATAGTCCATCCTATCCGCACACCATCTCGGGGGCACCTAACTTAGACAAGAGAAATTTTAGTGCTACGCCTACGAATCAAATCAAAGAAACTAAGTACAAGGCCTTAACAATAGATAATACCTTCATCAACTTCTCCTTACTCAGATAATATTTGCAGCACTTCTTCTTGGCCCTCTTAATGTTAGTCGAGGCGTAGTAGTCTCGAATAGCCTGCACCCGAGCCTCGTGCCGTAAGTTCTGAAGTAGGTGCTTGCACTCGGCTTCGAGAACAACAGCCGATTTCGCCTCATGTTCCTCAAGACACCTGTAGAAGGTCTGCAATCAAACAAGACAACACTGATTAGTACAATCACTAGGTGTTGTTGATTTTTAATTCCGTAAAGGAGAAATTACCCAAAAGCGACGGATCACAATGTCAGCCACCATTTCGCACAAGACACCGTATACCATCTCCTTTGGCGGGGCCAGGGCATCCATGTACAGCTCCCAGGTCAGTGTTACCTGTGGAGCCTCACCCTCACCGGGCAACTGGACGTTCCCTGGGAAGTGGTGCTAGAGAAGCACACCAAGGACCTAATTGGGCTGCGGACACCACATTCATGTTTCCAACCCCTATAGTATGACAAGGCCAATACATTAGATATTAATTTGAAGAAACATGAAGGAAAAAGGTTAAAAAAGAGTAAATGCACTTACTTCTCTGCATTAGGCGCAATCAACCACCTCTGCTCGAGGGTCATCGGCACGGGCGGGAGCTTTGTACAACCACGCTGGTAGACCTTCTTGCCCTCCTCAACCAGCTTGCCCTCGCTATAGGTGTCCTCAGACAAGTTGTCCTCGCCTCCATCAGCATGGCCACTAGCCTCCGGAGTCACGTGCGACGAAGACTCTGGGACCCGAGTCTCCTGGGAGGAAGACTTTGGGACCAGAGTCTCCTAGGACGAAGGCTCGGTGACCCGAGGCTCGTCGTCCCGAGGCTCGTGGACCGGAGTCCGAGATGGGCCCACCTAAGATGGAGCACTCCTGTGGTTGGGAGAATCAGCTGGGTGGCGGCAAGGAAGGCGCAACAGTCTTCCTACCTCTAGCACCTCTCTTTGTCTTCCCCGACCTCTCCTAGTCGAACAAGAAGTGCCCGCCGGTGTCTGCATGTAGTGAACTGTAGCGACCCGACCTGAAAGGTCGAATCTCCGGTGTTTCTGTACCATCCCAAGATCATGCTAGTACACACACGGTACATCAATGTATATATCAAAGGGAAATCACACAGCATAAATTAATCAAAATCTCATATCGAGTCGTTTATTACAATAATGATTACAATAAAGTGGCTTAAGGCCAACTCATGGGATAAACTAAACCATAAACTCGCGGAAGCATCGAAGGTAGAAGAGTCCATCATGACTCCAAGGGCATCTCACCGAGCATAGAGCGTATCCTCACTCCTGGTCGGAAAAGTACTCTACAACATGATACGTTGCAGCCGTGTAGGTCAGCATATTGAATATGCCGGCAAAGTCACAAGAGAGGGGGTAAATTAATCATCTAGTCTATATGCAAATATGGCAGGTTGGGTAGTAAGTTTTTGCATAAAGCCAATTTTTTTCCTACAACTAGAGAGCGCAAAGTCATAATTACTACAGTGTTGGTTGATTAATGAGATGGTTCCACCAACCAATTCTCATACCTAAGTTGACATTAATAACCCACATCCATATAATTTATCGTGCTGAGAGTTCCAGATACTTTCAGTTCCTTTGGCTCAAACTGTCCATGACCGTGGACACGGCTAATCGATTAGGTTTGCGTACTCTGCAGAGTTTTGCACACGTTCCCCACAAGATTTGATCGCCTCCGTTGGACTTCTCGCACTTCATGGTGTTTGAGAAATGGATGACCAAAACATGGTCTTTTAAAAGGTTTCCCTGAGACTCTGTCGGTGCCCATCCTTTCCTATCGTTCTTCTACATCTCGTAGCACCGCCTGTCCAGGGTCACCACGATATCCAACCAAGCTAGAGCCCATAATGACTTGTGGCTGTGTAGGTAAACCTTGGGTCTTGAAGCATCCATCCATCTCTTTGTGCCTGGGTGGACCTTTCCGCATGAATACTGGCACATCTCTAGCATCATCTAGGCTAACCACTGGTTTCTCTAGGGCGCCGTTCAACCATCATCCACCCAGAGGTAAGTTGAAAACTTGGAGTCTTGAAGTCTTGATCATCATGTAGGTCTTGTAAGTATTATCTCACAACTCTCATGAATCACACAACCAACCCCGTCTACTAATAGCATAGCAAAAATTAAATCAACGTTTCCCGGGGCCAAAGTGTCAAAGGGTTTAGGGGTGCCTACCACATGATACTACATCAATTAACCAAGTTTCCAATTTACCTACTTTGCATGCAATTGGGGTGATGGAAGAACTAATGCAAACCTAATCGATTAGCCGTGTCCACGGTCATGGACAGTTTGAGCCAAAGGAACTGAAACTATCTGGAACTCTCAACACGATAAATTATATGGATGTGGGTTATTAATGTCAACTTGGGTATGAGAATTGGTTGGTGGAACCATCTCATTAATCAACCAACATTGTAGTAATTATGCCTTTGCCCTCTCTTGTTGTAGGAAAAAATTTGGCTTTATGCAAAAACTTACTACCCCACCTGCCATATTTTCATATAGACTAGATGATTACTTTACCCCCTCTCTTGTGACTTTGCCGGCATATTCAATATGCTGACCTACACGGCTGCAACATATCATGTTGCAGAGTACTTTTCCGACCAGGAGTGAGGATACGCTCTACGCTTGGTGAGATGCCCTTGGAGTCATGATGGACTCATCTACCTTCGATGCTTCCGCGAGTTTATGGTTTAGTTTATCTCATGAGTTGGCCTTCAGCCACTTTATTGTAATCATTATTGTAATAAAGGACTCGATATGAGATTTCGATTAATTTATGCTGTGTGATTTCCCTTTGACATATACATTGATGTACCGTGTGTGTACCAGCATGACCTTGGGATGGTACAAAAACACCGGAGATTCGACCTTTCAGGTCGGGTCGCTACATGTACCAGCGCTGTGCGGAGTTACTGGGGTGGAATAATAGCACCTCCCATCAGGAGCCGAGGAAGCAGGCTCAGAGCGCTCTCGACCCGAGCCCACCACCTGTCAACACCTGCAATGACAAAGAGTGAACAAAATTAGTTCAACATAAAAATATTGAATACCTAATAACATGAACTAATTAATAATATATATGTACATAATAATAATTTAATACCTCACACTACTAATATTAATCTTCATCGTCTATATAAGCTCGGGGATCAATAAATGCATAATCATCATCACTATCAGTAATGACGTGCTCATCAGCATCATCAATAAATGCATCAACATGTGGAAGGCCTCTATGTAATCTATCAAGCATTGTCAGGTCATCCACAGCAGTAACCTCTTCTTCCATCTCTTCTTGTTCCGGCTCGGGGGTGAAGTCGGGTTCACTATCGCTGTCGACCTTGATGTTCTGGGGTGAAGTAGAGCGGTTCTTGAAACGTTTTTTGGAAACATGTGTTTCTTGGAAGAATTCTCCTTCATATGTTTCTGGGTTAATGGGAGGTTCACAATCATCTTCATTGAGGGGAGGTGGTCTAAAATGTGGCGGCACATCATAAACGACATCCCAACCTTTCAAATTTGGATCCGTTTGGCAGGCCCACGGTAGATAGAAAACTTGGGTCGCCTGTTGAGCCGTAATATAGACATCGGGAACATCTAAATGGGTGCTTTGTTTGATTTCGACTAGCCCTATATGTTCATGAGTCTCTCTGGACTATTTCGGCTCGAACCAATAACATTTGAAGACTACGACGTTTGGTGGGTTTTCACCAAAGAATGTAAGTTCAGAAATTGCTTCAACTCTTCCATAATACTCGACCCCTCCTTCGCCGATAGCAGAGACACAACAATTTGTAGACTTTCGGTCGGCCATAGATATCTCTTTGCCAAAAATACAAAAGCAATACCCATTGATGTCATATTTGTCAAATGAACGGACCTTATAGTCAAAACCATTAGCGACTTGTCTCAATTCAGAGTCCATAGACTCTGCTTTAGCCTACAAGTTTAATACGAAAGGATTGTTGAATTAGCCACAAACTAGGCGAAGAAATGAAATCGTCTAATTAATGGAAATTACCGTTTGCTTGAACCAAGAGATGAAACCAGGATAGCCGCCTTCATGCTTTGCTAGAAGCTCATACTCTTCGATGGAATCCTTTTGGATCACCGCTCCATCTGAAAATTTGGCGACGTATCAACTGTATCACATATCCGAGAATAAGAGCATTTCAAAGGAATTAGAAGTTGTGAAACAATGTATCGAGAACTTACTTGATGTATGGCCGCACTTATGTTAGGTTGTTGAAGATATACAACGAAATGGTCTAGCATTCTTCGACATCCAACGCTATTGATTTCGAAGCACCAGCCGGTGCGAGCTTCCCTTTGAATAGGCTGAGGTTGGATCAACCTTTTTCACAGTCGTCATCACTATACCGAGGCTTCGGATTATGCACATGATGATTCTTGGCTTTGTAGTGTGTTGTCACGAAGTTTGTCACCTCCTCAGTAATGAATGCCTCGGCCATCGATGCTTCAACTCTACGTTTATTTTTACATTTTGCTAGAAGCGTCTTGTACATCCTCTCAATTGTGAAGCACCAACAAATTTGCACGCCCCCCCCCCAATCTTACCTCCGTTGGGAGATGCAAAATCAAATGATACATCGGATTAAAGAAGCCCGGTTGAAAGATCTTTTCTAACTCGCAGATCAACTCCGGCGCCAACTCTTCCAGTTCGTCTAGCACGTCAGGTGATAGTTCTTTCGCACAAAGAGCATGGAAGAAATAGCTCAGCTTTGCCACTACTAGCCGTTGATCCTCAGGTATAAAGCCACGCAACATCACCGGCATTACCCGCTCAAGCCATACATGCCAATCATGACTCTTGAGACCAAATATTTTCAATTTTTCAAGACTTGCTCCCCTCTTTAGATTCGCTGCATACCCATCGGGGAACATCAACTGCATTTTCACCCACAAGATTATTTTCCTGATAGTTGGCCTTCCAAGATTGAACCATACCTTTGGCGTCCTCTAGTTCTTCTTTCCTTTCGGTTGTCGAATGTTTTGTAACGGTCTATCACATAGAGCCTCCTGATGGACTCTAGCCTTAGGATTATCCTTCGACTTCCCCTCTATGTCGAACAATGTACCAAAAAGTGCCTCCGCGATATTCTTTAGTGTGCATCACGTCGATGTTATGTGGGCAAAGGAGGTCTTTAAAGTAAGGCAGATCCCACAAACATATCTTGTGAGTCCAGGCATGTTTCGTATTATACCGTTTGAAATACCATGGACGATCTGGATCCATCTCGAGAACGTTTATCTGATCCAGGATCTGTTGGCCTGTCAATGCAGGTGGTGCAGTGTTTTTGAAAACTCTACCTTTGATGATATTCTTCTTTTCTTTTCTGAACTTATGGTCAGGATCTAGGAATTGTCTATGCATGTCCAACGAAAAAAACTTGCGACCCGCGTGCAGCCAACGGAACTGATGAGCTGCCTTGCATGTGGGGCACGAAAACCTTCCATGCACACACCAGCCAACGAATAGCGGATACGCCGGCAAGTCATGCGATGAGTACATGTACCACACATGCATTTTGAAGTTCTTTTTGGTAGCGGCATCGTATGTCTTGATCCCATTATCCTAGGCCTCTTGCAATTCATCCTTAAGCGGCTGCATGTACACATTCATATTCGTCCCTGGATATTTGGCCCCTGGAATTATCAACATTAGGAAAATGTTCTTCCTTTTCATAATCTCTCCGGGAGGAGATTGAATGGAATGACAAATACAGGCCAACAACTGTATTGTGTTGCCGTCATACCATACACGTTGAACCCCTCCGTGCTAATGGCAACTCGAGGATGCCCTGGATCTACCACTTTATCCTTATGTAATGCATCGAAGTGCTTCCACGCAAAAGCGTCTAAAGTGTGTCCCAACATCGGATTCGCATCTGCATCTTGTTCTGTTCTTTTGTCCAGTTTATGCCATGTCATCTGTCTGGCCGTCTCTTCGACCATGAAAAGACGTTGAAGTCTTGGTATGATTGGCAGATACCGAAGAACATTAATGGGGATTTTGGTCTGAATCTTCTCACCCATACCGTTGTCTACCAGAACATACCTGGAAGCATTGAAAATGGGGCAATAGTTCAAGCCCGCATACTCAAGCCTAAATAAGGCACATCCATTCTCACATGCATCTATCTTCTCATAGGGCATCTTAAGCGCATGTAGGATTTTGTTCGACTGGTACAGGTTTGCTGGCAATACATGGCCTTTGGGTAGAAAGCGTCCAAATGTCGTCATCATCGCGTCGTAGCATTCACTGCCTAGGTTGAACTGAGCCTTCAGAGGCATTACTTGTGCGATGGCATCCAACTGACAAAGCTCAGTGTGCTGGTGGAGAGGACGTTTTGATGACTCTAACATTTCATAAAAGGCCTTTGCAGATTCCTCCATCTCATCATCCGAATCCCGATCATCATCATAAGTCATGCACCATGTCTTCGATTCCGGTACCATTCTCGTCGGTGCGACGACGAACTACCTCAGCTCCGGCACGTTGGGCAGACTCACCATGAAATGTCCAGACCGTATAATTAGGCGTAAAACCCCACTTCTGCAGGTGTTTGATAATTTCAAACTCTGACTTCTTAAAGTTGTCACAATCGACACAAGGGCAACAAGTTGTTTTCTGTTATCCATTCACGGGTCATGTCTTTCTGACTAGTGTGACCGGTGTACATCCACCCACGATCACTCATCTTGCCTAGCTACTGGACACACACAAAATATATACATAATTCAACAAACCATATTCATCAGTTAATAGAGGTTGTCAGTTTCATTACGTCGATGCAACCTAGACGCTAGTAGGTAAATATAGGTCCTAATCCCACCCGAGTATGTGTAGATTGGGTTCGTTTCCCCATGTCCGCTTCGGATCCGATGCACAATTTCGGCAGCACCTCCCCCTTGTTCTCCTGATACACGTTTCGGCAATAAGCAGAGAGGATGTGTACCCGGAGAACAACAGGGAGGCACTGACGAAATTCTGCATCGGATCCGGAGCAGAGCATATGGGAAAACGAACCCAATCTACACATACTCGGGCTGTCCATGGATAATGTTGGACAATTCAAAAGAATCACGGTTATAAATATGCTAATGAATGCATATTTATAGATGTAACCCTTTCGAACGGGAGACGCATAGTGGTCACGCATACTGATGATTGAACACACCTATAGCTAGCAAGTTTCATTGGCACGAAGACCGGAATAGAGGAAATGAAGGGGGTGGGAGGAGATGTCATGTGTGCTCACCTAGGAACGCAGGGGCGGAGCTCATTGAACGCACGGGGAGGTCGTCGAACACCAAACCCTCGCATCGATGGAACAATTACACATTTAAATCCACCTTATCAACATAAATATGATGTTCTGTATAACAAAATTGAAAAATATATATGACCTAACACATAATTCACAAATATATGACCCACGTCATGTCGGGGTCGGGGTGTCGGGGGTGTCGTGTCGGGGTCGATTTGTCGGGGGTGTCGTGTCGGGGTCGGGGTGTCGGGCGTGTTGTGTTGGGGTAGGGGTGTCGGAGGTGTCGTGTCGGGGTAGGGGTGCTGTGTTGTGGTCGGGGGTGTCGTGTTGGGGTGTCGGGGTGTCGTGTCGGGGGTCGGGGTGTCGTCTCGGGGTCGGGGTGTCCGGGGTGTCGTGTCGGGGTCGGGGTGTCCGGGGTGCCGTGTCGGGGTGTCGGGTTGGGGTCGGGTGTCGGTGGTGTCATGTCGGGATCGTCCCTCGACTCCTTTTCCCCTTGATCCTCGACCCTCGACAATCTAAATAAACCTAAACTAAATCTCGGGGTGTTAGAGTCTCGGGGGTGTCAGCGGTGTCGGGGGTGTCGTATCGGGGTCGGGGTGTCAAGGGTCTCGTGTCGGGGTAGGGGTGCTTTGTCGTGGTCGAGGGTGTCGTGTCAGGGTGTCGGGTCGGGGTCAAGGTGTCGGGGGTGTCGTGTCGGGGTCGGGGTATCGAGGGTGTCGTGTCGGGGTCGGGGGTGTCATGTCGCGGTGTCCGTCAAGTCGGGGTCGGGGTGTCGGTGGTGACGAGTCGGGGTCGACCATCAACTCCTTTTCCCCTCGATCCTCGGACCCCAACAATATAAATAAACCTAGCTAAACTAAATCTAAATAAACCTAGATAAACTAAATCTAAATAAACCTAACTAAACAAAATCTAAATAAAAAGAAAAAAAGAAAAAATCACCTTTTTAGGCGACGGTGCGGCTCCGGCAGCAGGGCGGGGCTTGGAGGCGCTACGCCGGTGGGGGGGAGGCGCGGCGCGGTTCCGGTGGCGGGGCTCGGCGCGGCTCCGATGGTGGGGAGGGGCAGTGCGGTGGCCGCGGCCTGCGTCTGCTGGGAGGGTCGGTCGGGGCGGGGCTGGGAGGGGCGGCCGGCGATGAGGCCGGCACCAGTGGGCGGGGCTGGCCGGTGGCGGCGGGGGCTTCGGCGGGTGGCACGGGGGCGGCGGCGGCTCGGGCATGAGGCGGAGCGCGCTGGTGAGGTGAGGGGAGAGAGAGGGGTGGGACGACAGGGTGGGTGGCAAGGGGCGGGGCTGGCCGGCGGCGGCGGGGGCTTCGGGGGGGGTAGCGCAGGTGCGGCGGTGGCTCGGGCACGGTGGATGGCGCGGGTGTGGTGAGGGAGGGATAGAGAGGGGAGAGAGAGGGGTGGGTGCAGGGGTTAGGTAGGTTAATCTCTTTGTCGTCTGCTAGCAGAAGGCAAAGAGACTAGCTAGTGTAGTGGGGCCGGGGGGAACGAACGTTAATTCTTTGCCATACGCTAGCTGACGGCAAAGATCTTTGTCGTCCGCTAGCAGAGGGCAAAGAAACTGTCCATTAGCTGATACCCGTTAGTGGGCCACCCTTTCGCTTTGTTGTACGCTAGCAAACAGCGAAGCTAGTTTGTCGTCCGGTGGCAGACGCCAAAGAACTAGCTGATGGCAAAGAACTTCTTTGTCGTCAGCTAGTTCTTTGTCGTCCGTTTTCTGGAAACTAATGGCAAATAGCTGCTTTGCCGTCTGCCAGTTGACGGCAAAGAACTGGCAGACGGCAAGTTTGCTGCTTCCAGTAGTGAAGGGACAATGCTACTATATTTTTCCACACTTGTGCTTCAAGTTAGCACCTTGGTCTTCATGATAAAGAGTCTCCTATTTTGTCATTTTCACATAACTAGTGAAAAATTTTGTAGTGCACACCCACTTAGCTTCTTTTTGAGCTCTCATACACTTATATATCTAGTGCACACGTTGCATTGCAATCCCTACTCACTCACATTGGTATCTATTGATGGGTATCTCAATAGCCTGTTGATATGCCTAGTTGATGTGAGACTATCTTCCCCCTTTTTCTTCCTGACGTCCACCATATTTCTATTCCACCTATAGTGCTATATCTATGGCTCACGCTCATGTATTGTGTGAGACTTGAAAAAGTTTGAGAACATAAAAAGTGTGAAACAATTTCCTGGCTTTTCATCGGGGTTGTGCATGCTTTAAGTAATTTGTCTAGGGAAGATGGAGCATAGCCAGACCCTATGATTTTGTAGGGATAACTTTCTTAGGCCATGTTATTTCAATACGACACAATTGCCTTGTTAGTATGCTTGAAGTATTATTGTTTTTATGTCAATATTAAACTTTTGTTTTGAATCTTACGGATGAATATTCATGCAACAATAAATAATATTACATGGATAAATATGATAGGTACCACTCCACATCAAAAATTCTGTTTTTATCATTTACCTACTCGAGGACGAGCAGGAATTAAGCTTGGGGATGCTAATACGTCTCCAACATGTCTAATTTTTTATGATATCATGCTATTATATTATTTGTTTTGAATGTTTATATGCATTAATATGCTATTTTATATTATTTTTGGGATTAACTTATTAATCTAGAACCTAGTGCTAGTTTTTGTTTTTTCCGTGTTTTTGAGTATTGCAGATATGGAATATTAAACAGAGTCCAAACGGAATAAAATCTTCAGAATGATTCTTTCTAGAAGGAAAGAGATCTACCAGACTTGGAGTGCATGCCAGGGCATCTGCCAGGGGGTCACAAGCCAGGGAGGTGCGGCCACTCCCCTGGCCACGCCTGCCAGGCTTGCCGCCTCCTCGCAGGTCTCCTAGCCCTAATCTTCCTCCTATAAATATCCAAATATTCCCCCAATACAAAAGAGATCCACCCAAATACTTTTCCGCCGCCAGAAGCCTCCGTTCCCGAGAGATCCAATCTTGGAGCCTTTTCCGGTAATTTGTCGGAGGGGGGTTCAATCATGGAGGGCATCTACATCAACTCCATTGCCCCTCCGATCCATATCTAGTATCTAGATGGCTTCTTCTCTCTCTTTATGCTTCAATACCATGTTCTTCATGATCTTCACGGAGATATATCCGATGTAATACTGTTTTGCGGTGTGTTTGTTGAGATCCGATGAATTGTGGGTTCATGTTTACATTATCCATGACTATTATTTGAGTCTTTTTTGAATTCTTATATGCATGATTTCATATCTTTGCAAGTCTCTTCGAGTTATTGGTTTGATTGCGCCAACTAGATTGGTAATTATTGCAATGGGAGAAGTGCGTAGTTTTTGGTTCACTCTTGCGGTGTCCTCATGCAGTGACAAACTAGGGGTAGCGAGGCACGTATTGTATTGTTGCCATCAAGGGTAACAAGATGGGGTTTTCATCATATTGCTTGAGTTTATCCCTCTACATCATGTCATCTTACCTAATGCATTACTCTGTTCTTCATGAACTTAATACTCTAAATGCAGGCAGGAGTCGATCGATGTGTGGAGTAATAGTAGTAGATACAGACTCGTTTCGGATGTCTTCATGATTATTCTCTTTTCTATCAATTGCACGACAGCAATTTGTTCACCCACCGTGATACTTTCCTTCAAGAGAGAAGTCTCTAGTGAAACCTATGGCCCCCGGGGTCTAGTTTCCATAATATGTTTTCAGATATATAAACCAAAAATACAAAAAAAAATGCCTTGCTGCAATTTATTTCCTTTTTACTTTCCACAATCTTTCACATCTATCTCTATCGGGTCTAATCCTTGCATATAACCGTGAACGGATTGACAACCCCTTTAAAGCGTTGGGTGTAAGAGTTTGATTCTTCGTGTAGGTGCATCCATTGGTGACTTGCTTCTTCCTCCTACTGGATTGATACTTGGTTCTCAATAACTCAGGGAAATACTTATCTACTTTGTTGCATCACCGTTTCCTCTTTAAGGGAAAACCAAGGCATGCCCAAGAGGTAGCATGCATTGTTGTGAAAGTTCGTCGTTTCGTAGCACCACGTGATGATCGGGGGTGATAGACTCTACATTCACATACACCAGGTGCAAGCCAGTGTTACACATGCAGAACACTCGGGTTAAACTTGACAAGCCTAGCATGTACAGACATGGACTCGAAACACAAGTGACCGAAAGGTCGAACATGAGTCATATAGTAGATATGATCAACATGAAAATGTTCACCATTGAAACCACCTCATCTCATGTGATTATCGGACTTGGGTTGGTGGCTCTAGACCATGTCACAGTTAGACAACCTGAGGGATGTTGATTTGAGTGGGAGTTCTTGAGTAAGTCGATTAATTGAACTCATTATCATGAACATAGTCAAAGTGTCTTTGCAAATTATGTTGTAGATTACTAGCAATTTTGTGGCCTGGGTCCGTAAACCGAGGATTGTCCTCATTGCTACACAGAAGGCTTATGTCCTTGATGCACCGCTTGGTGCACCACCCCCTCTAGCATAATATGTGGATGTTGTGAACATCTGACACACATGTTGTGATGACTACTTGATAGTTTACTGCGTCATGCATTACGGCTTAGAATTGAGGCTCCAAAGACGTTTGGAATGTAACGGTGTACATGAGATGTTGAAACAGACCTCCAACAAGATTTTTTGCCTGCAAGATGAAGGGGAATAGCTCAGTTAGTGAGAAAGTACTCAGATTGTCTGGGTCCTACAATCGCTTTAATCGAGTGGGAGTTGATCTTCCAGATAAGATAATGATTGATATAGTTCTCCAATTCAATGCCACCAAGCCGTTGGAGCTTCGTAATGAACTATAACATGCCAGGGCAGGAAAAGATGATACCTGAGCTTTTCGCGATGTTTGATAGTGCTAAGGTAGAAATCAATAAGGAGCATAAAGTGTTGATGGTTAATTAAAACCACTAGTTTCAAGAAGGGCAAGGGCAAGAAGGGCAAGGGCAAGAAGGGAAAAACTTCAGGAATGGCAAGGCAGTTGCCGCTCTAGTGAAGAAACCCAAGGTTGAACCCAAACCCGAGACTAAGTGCTCCTATTATGAGGAGAACGATCGCTGAAGCGGAACAACCCTAGATATTCGTAGATAAGAAAGCTCGCAATGTCAATAGTAGTATATTTGATAGATGTGTTATTGATGTGTACCTTACTAGTACTCCTAGTAGCACATGCGTATTAGATACCGGTTCGGTTGCTAAATGTTAGTAACTCAAAATAAAAGCTACGGAATAAACAGAGGCTAGCTAAGGGTGAGGTGACAATGAGTGTTGGAAGAGTTTCCAATGTTGATGTGATCACCATCGCACACTCTCTACCTTCGGGATTAGTGATGAACCTAAATAATTGTTATTTGGTGTTTGCGTTGAGCATGAACGTGATTAGATCGTGTTTATTGCAATACGGTTATTCATTTAAGTTAGAGAATAATGGTTATTCTGTTTACATGAATAATACCTTCAATGGTCATGCACCCAATGAGAACGGTTTATTGAATCTTGATCGTAGTGATACACATGTGCATAATATTGATGCCAAAAGATGCAAAGTTAATAATGATAGAACCACATACTTGTATCACTACTGCTAAATGTCAAATTGGTGTAAAGCGCATGAAGAAACTCCATGGTGATGGATCTTTGGACTCATTCGATTTCGAATCGGTTGAGACATGAAGACCATGCCTCATGGGAAAGATGACTAAGACCCCATTTTTGATATGATGGAGCAGGCAAATAACTTATTGGAAATGATACATGTTGACGTATGCAGTCTAATGAGTGTTGAAGCATGCAATGAATATCATTATTATCTTACCTTCACCGATGATTTGATTATATATGAGTATATTTACTTAATGAATCACATGTCTGAAATGCTTGAAAAGTTCAAGCAATTTTAGATAAGATCATTTTGACAAGAAGATGAAATGTCTATCATGTGATCATGGATGTTAATATCTGAGTTACAAGTTTGGTATTTAACTTAAGACAATGTGGAAATTATTTCACAACTCACATCGCGTGGAACTCCATAGTGTGATGGTGTGTCCGAACGTTATAGTCATGATTTACTAGATATGGTGCGTACTATGACGTGTCTTATTGTTTTGCCACTATTGTTTTGAGGTTATGCATTAGAGACAACTACATTCACTTTAAATAGGGCACCATGTAAATCCACTGAGATGACACCGTATGAATTATGGTTTGGTAGAAACCTAAGTTGTCATTTCTCAGAGTTTGGGAATGCGATTCTTATACCTTCTATATCAGATCCAAGGGCAAAGTGTTTGTTGCTAAAATGGGTCCTTTCTCGAGAAATATTTTCTCTCAAAAGAATTGAGTGGGAGGAAAGTAGAACTTGATGAGGTTGTTGAACCGTCACTTCAGTTGGATAGTAGCACGACGTAGAAAGATGTTTCTGCGATGCCTACACCAAGTGAAGAGGAAGCAAATGATGATGATCATGAATCTTCTGATCAAGTTACTACTGAACCTCGTAGGTCGACAAGGACTCATACCGCCCCTGGGTGATACGTCAATCCTGTCTTGGAGGTCATGTTGTTAGATAGTAGTGTACCTACGAGCTAAGAAGAAGCGATGGTGGGCCCGTATTCCAACAAATGTCTAGGAACCATAAAACCTGAGATTGGATCCATGTATGAAAACTAAGTATGGACTTTGGTAGACTTTCCCGTTGAATGGCGGGTCGTTAAAGTACAAATGGATCTTTAAGAGGAAGACAGATGATGATGGTAAATTTCACCATTGATAAAGCTCGACTTATCATAAAGAAGTTTCCGAGAAGTTCAAGGAGTTGACTACGATGAAACTTCCTCACCCATAGAGATGCTAAAGTCTGTTGGAATTATGTTAGCAGTTGCCGCATTTTTCAAATATGGAATCTGGCAGATGGATGTCAAAACATCGTTTCCTTGATGGTTTCCTTGAGGAAAGGTTGTATGTGATACAACCAGAAGGTTTTGTCAGTCCTAAGGATGCTGAAAGGTATGAAAGCTCCAGCAATCCTTTTACGGAATGGTGCAAGCATCTCGCAGTTGGAATATATGCTTTGATGAGGTGATCAAAGTTTTTGGGTTTATACAAAGTTTATGAGAAACATGTATTTACAAGAAAGTGAGTGGGAGCCCTACAAAATTTCTGATAAGTATATGTGGTTGACATATTGTTTATCAGAAATAAGGTAGAATTTCTGGAAACCATAAACGGTTGTTTGAAAATAGTTTTTCAAAGGAACACCTAGATAAAGCTACTTAATTGTTGGGCATCGAGATCTATAGAGATAGCTCAAGACCCTGATAAGATTTTTCAATAAGTACATACCTTGACAAGATTTTGAAAGAGATCAAAATAGATCAGTGACAGAAGGAGTTCTTGCCTAATTTGTAAGGTGTAAATTTGAGTGAGACTCAAAGGTCAACCACGACATAAGAGAGAGAAAGGACGAAGGCCGTCCCCTATGTCTTAACCATAGGCTCTATATAGTATGCCATGTTGTGTAACGCCCTTGTGTGTGCATTGCCATGAGTCTGTCAAGGGGTACAAGAGTGATCCAGGAGTGGATC
Source organism: Hordeum marinum (assembly GCA_022496015.1). Lineage (NCBI taxonomy): Eukaryota > Viridiplantae > Streptophyta > Magnoliopsida > Poales > Poaceae > Hordeum > Hordeum marinum. Next base: position 529,383,637 of record CM039678.1, on the reverse strand, counting down.
ACTAGATAGAGGTCAAAATTATCCGTAGTAACTAGAGGACTAAGGAAATATATCTCGATTATGGAGGTGATAAAGACTTTGTCGTAAAGGGTCACGTTGATGGAAGCTTTAACACCAATTCGGATAACTCCTACTAGCAATCCGGATACGTATAGTGGAGTAGCCATTTGGAATAGCTCCAAGTGGAGCGTAGTAGTAGTATCTATAGTATAACATAGAGATTTGCAAAGTGCACACGGATCTGAATGTCGCAGACCCGTTGACTAAAACCTCTTTCACATGCAAAACATGATCGAACCCCAGATCTCATTGCGTGTGAGATTCATTACAATGTAAATCACATAGTGATGTGAGCTAGATTATTGACTCTAGTGCAAGTTGGAGACTGTTGGAAATGTACCCTAGAGGCAATAATAAAATTGTTATTATTATATTTCCTTGTTCATGATAATCGTTTATTATCCACGCTATAATTTTATTGATTGGAAACACATTGCATGTGTGGATACATAGACAACACTGTGTCCCTAGTATGCCTCTAGTAGAGTAGCTCGTTGATCAAAGATGGTCAAGGTTTCCTATCCATATACATAAGGTCAATTGATAACGGGATTACATCATTGGGAGAATTATGTAATGGACAACACACAAACTAAAACATAACATATGATCGTATCAGTTTATTGCTATCGTTTTCTACATGACAAGTATCTATTCCTATGACCATGAGATCATGCAACTCATTGACACCTGAGGAGTAGCTTCTATGTATCAAACATCACAATGTAACTAGGTGACTATAAATATGCTCTACAGGTACCTTCGAGGGTGTCTGTTGAGTGGGCATGGATCAACACTGTGATTTGTAACTCCGTGTGACGGAGAGGTATCTCAGGGCCCACTCGGTAATACAACATCACAATGAGCCTTGCAAGCAAAATGACTAAAGATTTAGCCACCCTATCTTGTATTACAGAACGAGTAAAGAGACTTGCCGGTAACGAGATTGAACTAGGTATAGAGGTACCGACGATCGAATCTCGGGCAAGTAACATACCAAAGAACAAGGGGAACATCATACGAGATTAACTGAATCCTTGACATAGAGGTTCAACCGATAAAGATCTTCGTATAATGTGTAGGAATCGGTATGGGCATCCAGGTCCCGCTATTGGTTATTGACTGTAGAGGTGTCTCGGTCATGTCTGCATAATTCTCGAACCCGCAGGGTCTACACACTTAACGCTTGATGACGATATAAGTATAGTATAGTTTTTATGTTGGTGACCGAATGTTGTTTGGAGTCTCGGATGACCTCCTAGAGGTGACGAGGAACTCCGAAATGGTCCGGAGGTGAAGAATGATATATAGGATGGAGAGAACTGGAGTCCGGAAAGGTTCGGTGACTTGTTGGTTTTGTCGTAGAAATACCGGAAGGGTTCCAGGAGTCCACCGGGGAGGTCCACCTGCCCCGGAGGGCCCCATGGGATGTGAAAGGGGTCGCACCAGACCCTTGCAGCTGGGCTAGGGCTGGCGCAAGGAAGGGGGCACACCACTTGCCTTGGGGACCAAGGCACACCCCTTAGCCGCCACACCCATCTTGGCTGCCACCCCTAGGGGTGGGAACCCTAGGGCGCCGGGCCCATCCTCCTCTCCCCCTATATATATGTGAGGGGAGGGACGGCTGCTGATAGCATAAGACACAACACAGCCTATCCCTTCCTCATTGCTCGTTCTTCTTCTCTAGATTGATTCGGATGTGCACGACGAAGCCCTGCCAGATCAGTCCCTCCACAACCGCCACCACGCCATCGTGCTGCCAGAAGGACTCGAGCTACTACTTCACCATCGCTCGCTGGATCAAGGAGGCGAAGGTGTTATCAAACTGCACGTGTGTTGAACTCAAAGGTGTCGTCCATTCGGCACTTGAGCGGGGTTAGTGGGACAGCTTGCGATTTGGATCGCAAAAACGTTCAACTACATCAACAACATTTCTTAACGCTTCCGCTTAGCGATCTACAAGGGTATGTGGATCCGATCTCTCCTCTCCTAGATGCTCATCACCATAGATAGATCTTGTATGCGCGGAGCAAATTTTTTGTTTCCCGTGCAACATTCCGTAACATAACCTGGATCGGAATCTGGTCAGATAATGTCATTCGGGAAGAAACATCCATGTTAAAAATAAGCTTTAGTGTACGCACTAGAATTTTATTGTCATCTTTAAGATCATAAAACCGAGATAATTTTCTCCAAAGGCACGCATCAAAATAGGGGCAACAAATGATATCACTTTTTGCCCATACTTTCATTGTACATCCATGGCTCATGGTCAGTATGCCATCAATGTAGTCATCCACTAAGTAAATGCCAAGATTTATGTGGACACGTGTTCTTGCAAAGTTGGTAATGTATTACGGGAAATGATAATATCGTTACATATCATATAGACAAAACGAAAATATGCGAGAAATTGAGAGAACATAACAATTGCTGAAATCAAAGTACAAAAATATGTAATTAAAAACATAATTGAACCAAGAAGATATGCCAATATGAGGATGATAACCGAGAAGTGTATGGGATCAGTTGTAGCCTCTTTCGATAAGTAAGAGTGTCAAACCCAACGAGGAACTAAAGGTAGAACAAATATTCCCTTCATTTCTATCGACCACCTATACAACTCTACGCATGCTTAACGTTCGCTTTACCTAGAACAAGTGTGAAACTAGAAGTACTTTCACTACTGGAATCAGAAGATTTGCCGTCTGCCACATCTTCGTCGTCTGCTAGTGGACGGCAACGAGTTGCTTTGCCATCAGCTAGCAGAAAGCAGACGACATAGAGGTGGTGGATGGCAAAGGGTGGCTTTGCCATCTGCTAGCGGATGGCAAAGGAGGTTTGCCGTCCACTAGCAGACAGCATAGAGGGAGGGGGCCCACTAACGACCTAGCCCGCAACTTGACCTAACGGCCCCCCCTCTTTGCCGTCCGCTAGCGGATGGCAAACCTCATTTGCCGTCCTCTAGCGGACGGCAAAGAGGGGGGATAACTAACGGATAACGCCCCCCGGCCTGCCTCTCTCTCTCTTTCTCTCCCTCTCTCTCCTCCCCGTCGCCCCCACTCCCACCGCCCACCACCCCTGCCGCCAGCGCCCACCGCCGGCCGCCGCCCGCGCCCCCCACCACAACCCCCACCGCGCCCCCAGCCCCGCCGCCCGAGCCCACCGCTGGCCGCCGCCCACACCCCCCACCCCACTTCCGCGTCGCCACCGCCGTCCGCCGCCCGCGCCCACCACCCGCCGCCCGCGCCCCACCGCCCCACCACCCCGCCCCTCTCTCCCTCCCCGGCGCCCGCGCCCATGCCCCACCGCCGGAGTCGGCCTCCTCAACCTCCACCAACGTCGGCCTCCACCTCCCCCACTCCGGTGAGCCCCCTCCCCCTCTCTATTTTTTTATTTTTTAATAGTATAGTTAGTTATTTAGTTAGTTAGTTGTAGTTAATTAGTTTAGTTAGTAATTTACTTAGTTAGTTGTAGTTAATAGTTTAGTTTAGTTAGTAATTTAGTAATGTAGTTAGGTTAATTAGTTGTTGTTAATTAGAAGGAGAGAGAAGAAGAGGAGGAGAAGGAGATGAAGAAGAAGAAGAAGAGGAAGGAGAAGAAGAAAAGGAAGAAGAAAAGGAGGAGGAGGAGGAGGAGAAGAAAAGAAGAAAAAGAAGAAGGAGAATAATAATAAGAAGACGAGGAGGAGGAGGAGGAGGAGTTGTGCGTCGGCGCCAACGTAACCGGGTCAAGGATAGCCGACACGACACCACCGACACCCCGACCCCCGACACGACAACCCAACACCACGACACGGCACCCCGGACCCCGACACGACACCCCCCAGACCCCGACCCCGATACGACACCCCGACACCCCGACCCCGACACGGCACCCCTGACACCCCGACCCCGACACGACATCCCCGACACCCCGACCCCGACATGACACCCCCCCCCACACCCCGACACACGGCACCCCACACCCCGACCCCGACACGACACCCCTTCACACCCTGACCCGAATCATGAACCCCGACACGGCACCCCCGACCATGACACAGCACCCCGACCCCGACACGACACCCCCGACACCCCGACCCCGACACGACACGCCGACCTCGACCCTGACACGACACCCCGTCAGCCCGACCCCGACACGGCACCCCCGATACCCCGACCCAGACACGACACCCCCGACACCCCGACCCGACCATGCCACCCCCGACACCCCGACCCCGACATGGACACCCCGACACCCCTACCCCGACATGGACACCCCCGACACCCCCGACACGGACACCCCCGACACCCCAACCCCGACACGACCCCCCGACAAAACGAAAACCCGAGACGGACACCCCGACACCCCGACCCCGACACGACACGGGTTCAGATTATTGTTAATTATGAGTTAGGTCATATATTTTTCGATATTGTTATACAGAACATCATATTTATGTTGATCATTATGTCGATATTGTTTCGTTGTTGCGAGGGCCTGGTGTTTGACGACCTCCCTATGCGTTCGATGAGCTCCGCCCCTGCATCGGTGGGTGAGCACAAATGACATCTCCTCCTGCCCCCTTCATCTACCTACTAACGTCTAGGTTGCATCGACATAATGAAACTGGCAAACTCTACTAACTGATGAATATGGTTTGCTGAAGTATGTGTATGTTTGATTACATAAATTTTTTATGATGAATGTTTATGTTAGATTAGTATGTTTATGATGAATGTTTATGTTAGAATAGTATGTTAATGATGAAAAAAATGGGTTTTATGAAAAATTAGTGATTAAACGATAAGAAAAGGTTCTCATAGGAATTTGTTGACGATGCCCGGCCCGCATCCTCGTCGTCGAGTAGTCCTCAAGAGCCTGCTTGATAGGCGCCATGTCCAGGACTGGGCTCCGTCGGGCTGGCACAGGGAGGTGCTACCTTCCCGGGCTTGGCGGTTGGTGAGGAATCCAGGTCTCGTCATTGACCCGGACCTTTATGGTGGCGGTCACGCGGGCCACTTTCGGTGCGGAGGGAGCTGGCACCCACGGAGGTGGTACGTCGCCGTGTTAGGGAGGAGAATGAGCACGTTCGTCGCTACATGGCGGCGTTGGACGCTCGGTTCGACAATACCTGGCAGATCCTTCACGGATCTCACTTGAGTTATGATCCTGTGATGGTTCCTTATCTTTGGGTGTCCACCGCCGGCGACTCAGAGACCGCTAGTGAACCGAGTTCACCGTCCTCCACTTTGGATTCTAGGATATTCGATCTGTATTAGTGATCTTATATGATAATATTCAAGATTTATTAGTTAAATATTTGATGATGCATTAACTAGATTATTCGGGATGATGTATTAGTGATATTATATTCGAGTTCATTATAAATATTAATGTATTTGTGATATTTTATCGGTATAATGCGTGTGTGACTTTCGATCTGTTGTTGCTCCTTGTGTGACTTTCATGTGTGTTCTTGATGGAGGAATCCCGACTGTTGTCGTGGGGGGCGCCTCATCTTTCTTCTCTTCTTTGCGATATACTCGTCGATATATTGTGCAAGAAGAGAAGAGGTGGGGCGTCAATCTGCGGCAGTCAAACTATTACTATGAGAGAGTGCCCAACAACATATATACACCACCATATCAGTGTGAGAGAGAGCGCACCAACACACCATGAGATATGGGAGTTACTTAAGGAAAGCCTCGACGGACCGAAAGTCACAGACCCATTAGGATCCAAAGAGTGCCGTAATTCCGGTATTTTTTCTATGTCATTGCTTGATATATGAAACAGGTTGACTTTAGGTCTGTTTCGGCTCATTGTGTGTTTCAGTGAGGGAGAGTGTCCACCATATATATATATATATATATATATATATATATATATGAGAGAGAGAGGAAGAATCCCGACTGTTGTCATGGGGATCGCTTCTCCTTCGTTCCCGTGTGGTCATTTTGGTGTAATGCACTCGAGGACGAATGGAGGAGCCACCATCACCAACGGTCGCAATATCAGAGGGAGTACCCACCATATACATGAGATGAGAGTTTGAAGGAAAGAATCGACAGACCTAAAGTCAACCCGTTGCATATTGAGTAATAGTGATCTGTGTGTTGAGCAGTTTTCTCATAGTTTCCTTCGATGGATTTTAAATGTTTCAACTATGAACATAGGAAATGTCTGACGACGAAAGTGAATTCGGTATGTGCGAATACTGCGAAGACGAGCGCGGCCTGTGTGACAAGACTTTCCTAGTTGATGGTAGGCGCTGCAGCATCATGCTGGATGAGACCTTTGAAGTGGATATAGTAAATCAGAATGACAAGTCTTCTTTCGTAATTAAGCATGACTTCTGCCTCTTTTGCTTCAACTTATAATTAATTTTAATTTTTTACTGTTCTACTAGCATATCCCCTGCCATGCAAGAATTGCTGTCTTGGATAAGATTGGTTTCAATACTAAAAAAGATATGGAGGTAAAGATAGTACACTTGAGGACCGAGCATGGTTTTACTTTTGCGGTAAAATTGTACCATGCAGACACCTATTCTATTTTGAATGCAAAAATTGGCAAGCACTATGCAAGGATTATGCATTTGAGCCTAATATGCTTATCACCTTTGATATACGTCCAGAAGATGAAATTGAAGGTAATATCGACATCTGGGTCGATGTGCAGACGCCTCTAGTTCTACCATTATGTGAGTTTCTCAACCATATTTAGTAAGTAATTTATATTGTTTATTTAAAAATAGTTGACAACTTATTTGCATTGACAGCTTATTTTCATTCTTCAAAAAATGTACGGAAGATGGTAGACAAACCTATTACTATAGTGATGAAGCAGAATTAACTTATAAGGAGAAAGATCATCTTACCGCATTTCTTAGTCATCTTGACAATTACAATAGCTATTATCAAACTCCTGCACATTATGGTCAATACGTGCCACCAGTGCACGTGGTGAACTACGGTAACATCCATGGAGATTGCATGGTAAGATTTTAATTCTACTACTACGACAGTCGTGCATCTTTTGCATAAATTTTTCTAAAGCTAAAATACATTGCTAACTACAAAGTTATTACTATGTTTTTGAACAGAAAATCTCGGAGGATTGTGTGCCTCAGCTAATGTTTCCGAGAGGTCGCGTTGTTGTTACGAGCTTAGGGCCACCACGACCAGGTCAGCCTATGCATCACTCCTGTCCATATCGGATTTCTAAAACAGATGGACTCATGACAATCAAAGATTGAAAAAAATGTATGCTCAATCGTAGAGAGCTACTTGGAAGCAACATTATGCGTAGGCCAAGAATGGGAGACAGGATGATCTCCGTTCTCCATAATGGAGAGTCAGGCCTATCTTGTTTTTTGATATTATACCTAAGAGAGGGTAGAGTAGGTCCTACGAGATAGGAGTACGTAGGTCCTAGGTACAATGTGTTATTATGTGCTAGAATGTGTTAGAGTTGATGATGATGAGGAGGAGTTATGATGATGAGGAGGATGAGTTATTGTTGGTATGCTTGTTGAAAACTTGTATTGTTGATATGTTGGATATATATGTGATATTCTATCAAATTGAATGATTTTAAGAAAAAACAGAAAAACAGGGGCAATATAGCCACTTTGCCGTCTGCTGGGAGACGGCAAAGGTCTTTGTCATGAGCTAGCAGACGGCAAAGCTGCCACGTGGCAGCTACCTGTGCAACTTGGGGCTGGCCTAGGTGGGTTCTTTGCCGTCCGCTAGCGGACGGCAAAGAACTAATGTCTTTGCCGTCGGCCAGCGGATGGCAAAGCACGCCGTTAAGTCCTTAATGGAGCTAAGGTGCCACATGTGTCGTCCAGGCCCTTTGCCATCTGCTGGCGGACGGCAAAGATTCAAAGGTCTTTGCCGTCTGCCAGCAGACGGCAAAGCGGCCTTTACCGTGGCTTATTTAGCCGGACGGTTGGCCGTCTGCTGGCGGACGGCAAAGACTTTGCCATTCGAGATGCATGCCTTTGCCGTCTGGGATTGCTGACGGCAAAGTGCCTGATTCCTGTAGTGGTTGTAGGTGCGATAGGATAGGTTTGCAAGATAATAAGGAGCACATATATCAAAACTAGGGGCTGCTAAGACAAAGTAACAATTAAATTAGTTTAACGAGTGTGGAAAAGTGGTGGTAGGAGTTGCGGAATTGTCCCTAGGCAATCGATAACTAGACCGGTCATCATTATTGCAATTTTATATGAGGGAGAGGCATAAGCTAACATACTTTCTCTACTTGGATCATATGCACTTATGGTTGGAACTCTAGCAAGAATCCGCAACTAGTAAAGATTATTAAGGTAAAACTCAACCATAGCATTACAAGGTATCAAGTTCTCTTTACTCCCATATGCAACAACCCACCTACTCGGGTTTATGCTTCTGTCACCCAAGGAACCCACCAGAGGCAAATCATGAACACATTGCAACACTCTATACCGAGGATCCTCACGCTTGCTCAACACGGAGAGCACCATAGGATAGAACCAATAATAAAACATGCTACTCGAACCAATCATGATCATCAATCAACCCATCGGACAACAAAAATTGACTCGGACATCATAGGATGGCAACACATCATTGGATAATAATACGAAGCATAAAGCACCATGTTCAAGTAGAGGGTACAGCGGGTTGCGGGAGAGTGGACCGTCATATATAGATGGGGGAAGGTGATGGAGGTGTTAGTGAAGATGGCAGAGTTGCTGGCGTAGATCGCGTTCACGATGATGGCCCCGACGGCGTTCCAGCGCCACTCGGAGAGAGGGGAAGAGAGCCCCCCTCCTTCTCCTTCTTCCTTGACCTTCCCGCTATATGGGAGAAGGGTTTCCCCTATGATCCATGGCCTAAATGGTGGCGAAGGGGACAGAGCCCCTCCGAGATTGGATCTCTCTCTCTCTCTTTCTCCTTCTGTTTCTGTGCTCCCACATTCTGGCCTTTCACCGTTTCCTAAATATCCGGAGATCCGTAACTCCGATCGGACTGAAATTTTGAGGCGATCTTTATCCAAAATTAGCTTTGTTTCGACGGAAGAAAGGAACCAACCACCTTAAGGGATTGTCACAAGGGCCCAGGGCGTGGCCAAGGGGGTAGGCCACTCCTGGCAGGCTTGTGACCTCCTCGGGCATCCGCTCGCTTTAATTATTTTTCCCAAAAATCACATATATTCCAAAAAAATCTCCGTAATTTTTTATCAAGTTTGGACTTTGTTTGATATGGATTTTCTTCGAAACAAAAAACATGCAACAAACAGGAACTCGCACTAAGCACTGGATCAATATGTTAGTCCCAAAAATAGTATAAAAACTTGCCAAAAGTATATGAAAGTTGTGGAATATTGGCATGAAACAATCAAAAATTATAGATATGATGGCGATGTATCACAGGGTAATTGAAAGAATAGTACAACATAAATTTAACTCATTTAGAACCAAAAAAATCATGTTTGATACCTTTGTTGCTTGTGGAACCTTTTATGCAAATTTAGCAATGTATAGTACATGATCCTAATATTTGGCCATCCCGACCATGGTAGGGTGAGATTACACATATCATGCGCCCCCTGAAGTTTCCTGGTATGGGAATATGGAACTTCTTGTCCGTCTCGATGTCACTGTCACACTTTCCTGATTTGCGCTTGCACTATGGACACTATGAATCAAAACCATCGAATGAGCTAGAAGAAAAATTCATTGACGGCTTTTTCCCCCAGGTGATTGATAGGGACAGACAAACTGTGATAGGGGATGCTCAAAAGTTTCACAGAATCAATTACCTAGTTCTCCATTAGAAAAAACAGCCCAATCGCGCAAAAAGTGCCATAGAAATCCCCAATTGATCAGCGTCGAGAAAGGACTTTGGGAAGTGGAGATGCAACAAAATGCAAGTATGAGAGTCCCACTGACTTTGGGCAGTGGACTTTGATCAGCGTCATCGAGAAAGTCCTATTATGTTTCCATGAATATGAAAGTATTTTCGATCCTATCTTGCGAGTTGTATGGACCTATTACGCGTTATGATCCCCATACCCCAAGGTGATAATATGAAAGTGCATTATATCGACTAGAGGGGGGTGAATAGGCGATTTTTAACAAATTCATCACTTGAGGACTTTCAACTTTGAGGAATTTGAAATGTGATGAATAACTAGCAGCTGAATAAATACTCAAGTGCATGAGGAACATAGTAACAACATAGTCATCATGATGAAATGAAACATGCACAGATTACAAGTAGTGTGATACAGGATAAGCAGTGATGAACACGGTAGCTTGAAGAATTTGAGGTGAGAAATTTGTGAAATTCTTTAGTCAAATTCTTCAAACAATAACAATCAATTTCATCAACAAGTATATGAGGAATAGATGGGTTGAGGAAATAGAACCAGGTAGCTTGATGAAGACAATGGTTTGATGACCCAGTTCCAACTGTTGTGACAGTTGTACGTCTGGTTTGGACCAGCCTGGTATTTAAACCAGAGGACACACAGTCCCAGCACACACAGTCCTTACCGTATTCTCCTTGAGTTAAGGTCACATAGTCCTCACCCAACACTCGTGGTATGTCTTGAGGGTAGATTTCCAAAACCCTCAAAAACTGGTCACCCGGTGATCCACAATTTACTTCTGAATGCTCTAGACCAAGGTCACTTCATGATCCCCAATTGACTACAGGATGCACTAGACCATCACGCCTAACCGTCTGGAGGATGCACAGTCCTCAAAGGTAACAAGTGTCGGTTCCACATAGGAATTTCTTTAGTGATGCTCAATCACTTTGGGTTTGGTGGTTTGGTTGTGGATTTTTCCTCACTGATGATCTTCTCTCAAAGTCCTCGGAGGATGGGTTGCTCTCAAATGACAAGTGTGAGTTCTCTCTTGGAGCAGCCAACCAACTAGTAGTTGTGGGGGTGGCTATTTATAGCCACGGTGCAACCTGACATTATAAGACATAAATGCCCCCAATGATATGACCGTTATGTGGATAAGAATGATTGGGGACACCTGGCGCTAAGAACAGCAACGGTCGGAATTTTGAACTATGAAAGTCCTCAGACATATCATGTTCCTCACTTGTAGGCAATTCGCACTAGCGAAATGCTAATTCCTCAGTCAGATCAATTTTATCAGAGACCATAAGAACTTCATCTTTGTCACCGAAGAACTTGACTGAGCTGCAAGAGATTTCCACAGGCTTCACTTGAGGGATTGGATAGCTTGAGGATTTTGGAGTTGAGCATCAGTTGGAAATTTTCCTTAGCATTACCTCGACCCCCTTTAATAGTATGGTGTTTCCTATGACTCAAATAAAGGAAATGAAACTATGAAAACAAAAGTCTTCATGCTTCATAGTCCTCGTTCATATCTTTAGGGTCACACCAAAGTGTTCGGCAAAGTCTTCACCAAAGCCTTCAGTTGAAGACTTCACTTTTAGGGGTCGATAATCTCCGAATATATCAAACTCCTCATCGACTTATAGAGCCTTTGTACACTCACAAACACATTAGTACCTTAACCTATAAGTCTTCAATACACTAAAATCACTAAGGGGCAGTAGATGCACTAACAATCTCCCCCTTTTTAGTGATTGATGACAAATAGGTTAAATTTTCAAAGGGGATAATAATATGAAGTGTAATTACTAAGTTTGAGGAATTTGATTGCAAGATATAGAATAACTCCCCCTGAAGATGTACATATTTGAGGAATTTGCTTTGGACTGCAAATGCACATGGCAGGTTACAACATGGAGAACTCCCGCTATATCTTGTAATTCATACACGAATTTGAACATATGTTATGAAGAATTTGAAAGGCATGATGAAAATAGTGTCTGATGAAATACAGCATGCGTGCATTAAGGTGCTTGAGGAAATCAACATGCAAGGAAATAGTTCAAAAGAGTCATACCACCATCAAACTTAAAAAAAATAGCCCATATAAATAGACCCACTTGAAGACTAAATCAAATTGTCTCCCCCTTTGTCATGGAGGACCAAAAGGGAGGAAAAAGTGAGGACTAATGCCCCTTGAAGAATTTCATCTTGTTGGTGAAGGAGGAACGCCAGAGTTTTCAGGGTCGTTTGTCGATGCAGGGCCTGCCGCAGTGTCGTCAATGACTCACCTTCATCGTGCTCACATGATGAAGAATATGAACTTGTGACCACCAGAGGAACTTGAACCTTCTTGATTTCTTTTGTGGTCGACGAACCCAGTCAGGGTGTTCCACAAGGTCCAACTCATTTAGTTCTTCAAGAGTCGTGACGTGAGACAATATAGCCCAAGTGTGCTTGAGCGTTTCATGTGCTTAGTAGTGATTCCTCTTCACGGTGTTCTGCGTCCCAATCATGTTTTGCACAATGTAACCAAGTTGACGCTTCACCCACTTGTGATTGCGATCGACCTTCTGATGAAGACTTATTAGAAGCTCACGATCAGTCATCACACGTGGGGCAGACTGTTGAGGTTTTTGAGCTGAGGCCTTTGCTTCTGAGTCCTGAGTTGCAGTGTCATCATTGGTGGAGTACTAAGCAGCTTTGCAAAACTGTCCATCCAATGGACGAGTGCCTTCATCAATGACAACCTTCCCTTTTCCTTCCACTGAGTGAATTGTGCTCTTGATAAATTTGATTGGTGGCAGGAAGCCAAAGTGATTCTTGAAATCAGCCTTGAAGGGAACTGAGGACTTTGCCCTGATGAATTTCATGATCCAAGGTGCATAAGGCTTCTGTTCAAATGGAGCTAAAGCAACACTTGCCAATGTCCTCATGAAGAAATCGTGGAAGTTGATGGGAATCCCATGAATGATGTTGAACAGTATATTCTTCATGACTCCCTCCACTTCCACTTCTTCAGAATTGCGGCCCTTCTGAGGACATAGAGTGTTCGTGAGAATGCAGTAGACTGTCCTTGGCACATACAGCAAATCCTTCACTAAGAAGATTTTTCGTTGAGGCTTTCCAGGAGCCAATGGCTTCATCAGCACTTGCATCAGTTGATTTGGAAGTGCAGGTTCATCAAACAGTCGATGAACTTCATCTGAAGGAATTGGCACTGGGACAGACTGAAGCAATTCAGATGCTTCAGCAGTGAAGTGAGTTGATCCAGTCATCCAGTCCAACACCCAGGAGTTGATGTCTGAAGCATTTCCACTGATGTGTAGTGTTGCATAGAACTGAAGAATGAGTTCTTCATTCCAGTCGCAGATGTCTACGCAAAAGGGAAGAATGCCTGCATCGTGAAGAACTTGGAGCACTGGCATGAATGATGGAAGTGTTTCCATGTCAGCATGAGGAATTTGGTGGTGCTCGAAGACTTTCTTCTTTTCGAACAAGACTGATGCATAGTATTTCAGCTAAGTGGCAGTCCAGAATTGGCTTCGTCCGGCCCTTGCTAAGTCATAAGGATTGGGACATGTGAAAAACATGCGCTCATTGAAGAAATTGCTTTTGAGGAATTTGGGGTGCGCTAAGCCTTTTAGTGGCATTCTGGGCCTTGGTTGAAGATTTGGCTTGAAGCAGTCCTTGATTTCCTTTGGCATAGGAGGAATTTCCTCAGACTGAAGAATTTGTAGAGTTGTTTCCTCAGTGGCTGGTGGAGCAGCAATGTCATCATTTGTTGCAGCTGGAGTTTCTTCAGTGACTTGGGCGGTCAAGTCAATAGATCCTTCATAAGGTTCTTCAGTCTGGGCAGGGGACTGAGGAATCTGTGATAGAGGAGTAGTCATTGGTGAATTTGGGTGAGCTGATTCCCAATATTCATCATTGATGACATGCGTTGTATTGCCAATGTCTACATCCTCATCAATTTCTTTAACACCAGCCTCTTCAGCAGTGAACTGAGGCTGGGGTGATGATACCTGAGGAGTTGAAGCATTGTCTTCAACTTCAATTTCTTAATCAATCTGCTTTGTCGAAGCAGCAGAATGATCTTTATTTTCTTCATCTGGGATGACATAGTCAACCCCACATGGGATAATTTCATAGGCAGGTGCAGAGGAGATTGGAGTAGCATCAATGGGTCCAGTTGAAGAACTTGTCATAGTCTTCAACTTCTTCACAGCTGAGGACTCTGATGTTGATGCTTCTCTTTAGAGTCTTTTCCTCAGCAGTTGTAGCTTCTTCAGGCACAACTAATGCAATCGTCCTAGTGGGTTCAATTTCTTTAGGCGCAGCAAAAGCTTCAGCTGGCCTGTCAGCTTCTTTAGGCATAGAAGTGGAGGTTGTCCTGGCATGGTCATCAACGGTCTAACTTGCTTTAGCAGCGCTGGCTGTTTCTTCAGGTGCAGGAGCATTTTCATCAGCAAGCTGAGCAGTTTCATTAGCCTGAGGAATTGATGGTTACGACCGAGCTGCAACTCTTGTGTTATGGTCCTACACAGCATCTTGAGCAGCCCCGACGAATCTCACTTTAGTGCCTTTCCATTCAGCATCATACCTTTCTTGATCCCTAGAGAGGGAGCGAAATTCTGACTGAACTGTGACGAGTTGATCTGGAGTCAAGTTCATCACATTGTCTCTCAGAAACTTTTCTTTCCGAGCCCTGTTCCTCTTAGCTCTCTGAGCTTGTTTTTTTCATTTTTCTTCAGAAATGAAGTGGGTGAGGACATGGTCCACACCAAGAGGCAGGTTCAGTGAAGAAAGTGGGGTGTTTGGATCCTCATGCCATATATCAATGAAATTGAGGATCATCTTGGGGTCCAGTAGAAGTGGAACAGAGCTGCCTTTGGCTGATGCAGCCTTTTGCTGGCTCTCTCTGATGATTTGTTCAAGTTCTTCATCATCAGCTTCATCATCATCCTCAGATCCTGAGGGTACTATTACCACAACTTTGCTTGTATGAGGTCTTGGTTTTTGACCTCGTCCAACAGTTCTCTTTAGTTTCAACAATGTCGGACTTGTTGAAAACTTTGTTGTAGTAGAGGGGCTTGCTAAGATCTTTGGAACTTTTGACAATCCCTCCGTCCTCTTGCATGCTGCCAGATGTACAGGAGTTGTGGACTTTGTAGCCGCAGCAGAGGATTGAGTAGCAATAGAGCCAGCTGCCGAGACCTTTGAAGACTGAGGTCTTTGAACATGAGGAATTTGCTGTGATGACTTTGAAGTTGAAGCAGTTAGTTTAGTAGTAGATTTCTTCATCATCGATTTCTTTGGAGCACTAGATGAGGCTCCGGCAGTGGCAGCAGTTGTAGAGTTTTCATTGAATTTCCTCACTGCAGCTCTCTGTAGTTTGAGTTGACGCTTTTTCCATTCATCTAGAAAGTCTTCACCCCGAGCAATGCTTGAGGGATCAACCTCTTGATCATCTGCTGGAGGAGGCCTATTCCATGGGGGTTTCAGTGTGAATTTCTTCATGTATTGGGGAGTAACATAGCGATACTCCTTCCATTCCCTCACCCATCTCCGTTCAATCCTTTGAATTCTGATTTTCCTCTGTTCTTTTGTCTCTTTGCCATGAATGGATTCATCAGGTGTAAAGTAGCCAGCATACAAATGTTCAGGTATCTCAAATGCTATATTATGTTCATCCTTCTTTCCACCTTTCTAAGGTCTCTTTCCGTCAGCCATTTCCTTCAGGTGGGGAATTTGAGTTCTTGAGGATTCTGAAGAAGTGCACAATTTTTCTTCAAGAAACGCTGCAAATGATTTAAGTTGATGAGAACCTAGTGATTCATCAGTGGACATGTTTGTACTTGTGAACAGAGCATAGGTGCGAGGAATTTGAAGAGGTCATATGCGTTCTCAGAAATTTTTCAATAAAAATAGGTGTGAGGAATTTGACCATTGGTGTCTTGAGGAATTTCACTAAGTGTTGTTTGTCTTAGGTTCCAGAGTTGTGCAAATTTGAGGATTTACACAATTGAGGAATCTTGAAGAAAATCATAACTTAGAGAAGATCATCAAGTGAATAGACATGTAAGGTGCTTTAGAATGATATTCTTGAAGAATAAACACCTTTCTAAAGATTTAGGAAAACTTTAAGATCAATTAAGGGAAATAAAAATAAATGTTATTTACCCTGATGATGACCACGACGAACCGAGGAATGAGATTGGAAGTTCGTTAGTCCAGATCTCCCATGCCCTAGCTCGGCAGAGGGAGACAGCTACAGCAGCGGCGGGATGAAAACTTCCACGGCCGATGCGAGTATGGCGACGGCGAGGTCGAGGCAGTGAAGCTCTTACACACCAGTGGTGATGATTTTAGCGGAGGTTGCTAGGTCGGAGCTCGGGAGAGAGAGGAAGTGAGTAACTGAGCACAGTGAAAGGGGAGGGGTATTTATAGTGGAAGTGAAAACCAATCCGCTCGAAGATTTTGGACAGGATTGCCCCTGACCCTTGCTCTACTTGTGACATGTGTCACCCATGTACTGAGCGGTGGCAATAGTGGGGGTCATGGGTTATCCAGTCGTGGGAGTCGGAACCGTTTGAGCGGGAAACGCCGAAACTTTTGATAGTGAAAATTTCGAAGTTTCCATTCGCAAATTCTTCAGTTGTCAAGGACATAGTGAAGACTTTGAACGAGTTTCAAAGTAGAACTCATATGAAGAATTTGTGAACAGACTGGATTGAGTTTAGCATAGAGGGGAAAGGGTCCGATCACATTCACTTAGATGAAAATCAACTTGAAGAATTAGCAATAAGTGAATGCTGTTGAGGACATTGAAAAATTAAAATATATAGATATATAGTTAATGAAGAACATGAATTTCATAGGTTGAAGAATTTCAAATGTTGATGAATTTGAGAAGTTGAGGAATTTGCAAATTTGAGGAATTTGAAAATTTGAAGAATTTGCAAAATGATGAAAAAGTCAACTTTGAAGAATTTGAAGTTTGGTTGGTGGCGTGACCCACCGTATAAGAATGATAACTTCAGATACCGCATATAATTGTCATAGGGTTCTAAGAATCAAATTCTTCATTAATTTCTTCACACTTAGAGGGTTATTCTTCATTGATTGAAGAAAATGTTACTTCGTGTGTTGAACATCCAAGTCATCAATTTTGCATAAGTGTTAGGATGTGTGTCCTTTTTCAAAGAACATTTGAAGATTCTAAGATATTTAGATCACACCGCAACTTGCAATTTATCTTTTCATCCAAGGGCTTTGTGAAGATATCGGCTAGTTGTTCTTCAATGGGGATGTGGTCGATGGAGATGTCGCCCTTGAGTACATGATCTCGAAGAAAGTGATGACGAATCTGGATGTGCTTGGCCTTGGAATGCTGAACTGGGTTGTAAGCAATCTTGATGGCACTCTCATTGTCGCAGTAGAGAGGCACATTCTTCAACTTGATGCCATAGTCCTTGAGGGTTTGCTTCATCCACAACAGCTGAGCGCAACATGAACCAGCAGCAATGTACTCAGCTTTAGTAGTAGATAGTGACACGCAGTTCTGCTTCTTTGAGGACCAACAGACTAAGGATCGTCCGAGGAAATGACAGGTGCCTGAGGTTGACTTGCGATCCACACAATCTCCAGCATAGTCAACATCAGAATATCTGACGAGGTGAAGATTTGAGCCCTTGGGATACCATAATCCAAGTGCTGGTGTGTGAGCTAAGTATCGAAGAATATGTTTCACAGCCTTTTGGTGTGATTCCTTCGGTGTTTCTTGGAATCGGGCACACATGCAAACACTTAGCATAATATCAGGCCTAGATGCACATAGATACAATAATGAGCCAATCATGGAGCGGTATACCTTCTGATCGAAATCTTTACCATTTTCGTCAGTGCAGAGGTGGCCTTTTGATGGCATTGGAGTTTTGACACCTTTGCAATCTTGCATGTCGAATTTCCTTAGAACATCCTTGAGGTATTTCTCTTGGGAGATGAAGATACCATTGTCTTGCTCACGAATTTGAAGACCTAAAAATAATTTCAACTCTCCCATCATAGACATTTGATATTCTTCACTCATCATATAGGCAAATTCATCACGGTAACGTTTGTCAGTACAGCCAAAGATAATATCGTCTACATATATTTGGCATATGAACAGTTCATTGTCATAGGACTTTGTGAAAAGAGTTGGGTTGAGTGAACCGGGTTTGAAGCCTTTCTTCATGAGGAATTCCTTCAGAGTGTCATACCACGCCCGAGGGGCCTGCTTGAGGCCATAGAGGGCTTTCTTGAGTCTGAAGACTTTGTCAGGATTCTTAGGGTCTTCGAAACCTGGGGGTTGAGCAACATATACTTCTTCCTCAAGCTTACCATTGAGGAATGCACTTTTCACATCCATTTGATATAAGATGATATCATTATGGTTAGCATAAGCAAGCAATATGCGAATAGCTTCAAGTCTAGCAACAGGTGCAAAAGTTTTATCAAAGTCAATTCCTTCAACCTGTGTGTAGCTTTGAGCTACAAGACGAGCCTTATTCCTCACCACAAGGCCATTTTCATCTTGCTTGTTGCGGTAGATCCACTTGGTACCTATGATGTTATGTTTGCGAGGATCTGGCTACTTGACAAGTTCCCATACGTTGTTGAGCTTGAATTGATGCAATTCCTCTTACATATCTTGAATCCACTCAGGCTCCTTGAATGCTTCATCAACTTTGGTGGTCTCTATGATAGATACGAAGGCAAAGTGCCCACAAAAGTTAGTCAAATGTCAAGCTTTTGAGCGAGTGAGGGGACCTAGTGCATTTGATGTCATCGATGATTTTTTCAATTTGTACTTCATTTGCAACTCTTGGGTGAGCAGGTTGACGTGGCTGAGGATTTTCATCAGCACCATTCTCTTGAGGTGTATCAACATGAATGTCTTCATTCCATGGAATAACTTCCTCAGTGGGTATGACGTGTTCAGTAGCCTTCAGCTTAATGGATTCCTCAGGAGACTGTTAATCTAGCATAGAAGGCGGGTGCTCTCTTTGCAAGCCATCAGTTTCATCAAACCACACATCTACAGTTTCAACAACCTTGTGGTGATAGGTGTTGAAGACAATGTAGGTGTGCGAGTCCTTTCCATAACCAAGCATAAAACCTTCATGTGCTTTCGGTGCAAATTTAGAACTATGCTGAGGATCTCTAATCCAGAATTTTGCACCGAAGACTTTGAGATAACTTACATTGGGTTTCTTGCCATTCATAAGCTCATATGAAGTCTTCTTGAAGAATTTGTGAAGATATACCCTGTTGATGATGTGGCATGCAGTATCAATTGCCTCAGGCTAGAAGCGACGAGCAGTCTTGTATTCATCAAGCATGGTGCGAGTCATCTCAACAAGAGTCATGTTCTTGTGTTCCACGACGCCGTTCTGCAGAGGAGTATAAGGGGCAGATAATTCCTGAGTAATACCAATTTCATCAAGATATTCATCAAGATTGGTATTCTTGAACTTAGTCCCATGATCACTCCTGATATGCTTGATCTTGACGCCGAAGTTCGTGGAGGCCCTTGAAGCAAATCGTCTGAAGACATCCTGCACTTCAATCTTGTATAGAATAATATGCACCCAAGTGTAACGAGAGTAATCGTCAACAATGACAAAGCCATACAAACTTCAAGAATTTGTTAGTGTGGAGTAATGAGTGGGGCCAAAGAGATTCATGTGAAGCAATTCAAAGGGTCGAGTCGTGGTCATGATTGTCTTCAAGGGATGCTTGGATCTGGTCATCTTCCCAGACTCACATGCACCACAAAGGTGGTCCTTGAGGAATTTGACACCTTCAATGCCAATGACGTGCTTTTTCTTCACGAGCGTGTGCAAGTTCCTCATACCAGTATGTCCAAGTCGTCGATGCCACAACCAGCCTTCTGAGGACTTTGCAAGTAGGCATGTGGCAGGCGGAGGACCTATAGAGAAATCAACAATATACAAGTCTCCTATCCTAAAGCCTTCAAAGGCTTTGGAGTTTTCAGATTCCATGATGACAACACCACGATATTTTCCAAATACAACAACCATATCAAGATCACAAAGCATTGAGACAGACATAAGATTGAACCCGAGGGAGTCAACTAATATCACCTTATCCATGGTTCGGTCCTTTGAGATTGCAACCTTACCAAGTCCCAATACCTTGCTTTTTTCCTTGTCTGCGTAGGTGATATGCTTCAAAGGAGATGGAGTAAGCGGCAAATTCACTAGTAGATTCTTGTCACTAGTCATGTGGTTTGTGCATCCACTATCGAGGACCCACTCAGTAGCTTTTGGAGTATCATCCTGTGGATAAATTAGTATGACTTACGAACTCTTATGCTTTAGAGTGAAGAATATGACATCAATTTCATCAGACAGAATTTCATCACACAAGATAGTAAGCAAGTAGTGTGAGGACGTGAGAAATGAGGAATTCATTTCTACTAAGTTAGTTTGCGTCCTTTCAAGCATTTCCTCAGGTCTCCAGCAAATTCATCTGGATACCTGACCCTGCATAAGAGATTAGTTCAATTTCCTCACCACCCACATTTGAAAAGGTGGCAAAGAGTTCATCATTCTACGAGCACCATATGAGAAGGGAGACAATGAAGCAAGTGCGCTTCGTTTCACAGGGCTAGGGTTAGAGTACTCTTATGAATAAGCAGAGAAATTCTTCGAGGACTTATGAACATAATGATTTCAAGAATAATGCACATATTCAGAACTCTTGGGTTTTCCCTACGAAATAGATGCATTAGCACGAGAATGATATTTTTTACCATTTGAGGAATTTGGTCCAAGTGAAGACTTTGGTCCATATGAGGAATTTGATCTGGGGTTCCTATTCTTTATGAGTGGTGTCGTGAGGAAATTCACTTGAAGATTTTGTAGGTAGCTCTTGGGAACCTAGATTTTCTTCATAGGAGAACCATTCCTGCAGTTAGTTCCAACAAATCTAGCAAATACTTCACCTTTCTGATTTTTGAAGAATTTATAGTTGGAGTCAAGTAACTCGTCGGAGGAATATGAAGTTTCACATGTAAAGCCAGATAAAGTGGATGGATCTACAGGAGGTCCTTTCGTAGCAACCCATGAGGTTTTGGGGTACTGCTTAGGTGTCCAATAAGATCGATCAGCGTTGAGTTTCCTCACAAAGGCCACACCCCCTTTCCTAGGATTCATGTTCAGAATCGGCTTTTTGAGGACATCGCAAAGGGTTTGATGCCCTTTGAGACTTTTGTACATGCATGTTACATACAATTCCTCTAACCCTGCATTTTCGTCAGTGATACTTGTGGTATCCTCAGATGAGGAATTTGAGACCACTGGAATAGTTGAAGAATTTGCAGCAATAGAAGCATTTGAACATTCCGGTGAAGAATTAGCAGTTTCACGTTCGATGCATTTCAAACAAGGTGGAACAAATTCTTCCTGAGCGGTACTGATTTGTTGAGCCAGTAAGGAATCATTTTCCCTTTGGAGATCCTCATGTGACACCCTCAGTTTCTCAAGATCTTGCTTTCTTTGAAGAAATTCATAAGAAAGCTTCTCATGATCGGCTAAGAGGTCGTTATGATGACTCTGAAGGTTATCATACTTTGTCTAAAGACTTTTGAGATCGTTAGGCAGAGTTTGAATCCGATCCACTTCATCGTTCAACAAATCATCGCTATTTTCTAGCATTTTCTGAAGCTTTTCAAGTGCACTTTGTTGCTTAGTGGCAAGTTTAACAATTTTAGCATAGCTAGGTTTCACATATTCATCATATTCACCTTCACTTGATTCAGCAGAGGAATGATGTTTGTGTACCTTTGAGCCTTTTGCCATGAAGCAATAGGTGGGAGCATAATCATCATTGCTGACGTCAGAGTCATTGGAGTAGTCATTTTCTTCATCGTTGAAGATGGACTTGCCGATGAAAGCAGTGGCGCGAGCAAGGCTTGCAACACCAGATTCTAATTCCACCTCAGATTCTTCCTCTTCTTCATATTCTTTAGATTCTTCCTCAAAATCCATTTCCTTGCCAAAGAAAGCTCGAGCCTTTCTGGAACCATTCTTCTTGTACTTTGAGGACTTTGAAGATGAGGACTTCACAAATGAGTACTTTGAAGATTTCTTCTTTTTCTTTGAGTCATTAGAACTATCATCCTTGTATTTCTTCTTCTTCTTTGAATCTTTTTCCAGAGAGGACAGACAGAGATAAAGTGACCCGGCTTCTTGCAACGATGACAGGTTCTTTTCTTGTAGTCTTCTGAGGTATCTGATTTCCTCAAACTACTTTTTGATAACTTTCCACATCCACCTCTCCTTGAGAACTTCTGGAATTTCCTCACGAGCATTGCCAACTCCTGACTTAGTTCTTCAGGGTCGCCAAGGCTGCCGTCAGAATCTTCTTCTTTAGATGAGGAAATTGCTTTTGCCTTCAGAGCACGAGATCTTCCATAGCTTGGCCCGTAGAGGTCTCTCTTCTCAGCTTGTTGAAATTCATGAGTATTGAGTCTCTCAAGTATATCAGTAGGATCAAGAGACTTGTATTCTCCACGTTCTTGAATCATCAAAGCCAGAGTATCGAATGAGGAATCAAGAGATCTTAGCAGTTTCTTTACCACTTCATGGTCGGTGATATCGGTGGCACCCAGTGCTTGAAGCTCATTGGAGATATCAGTGAGACGGTCAAAGGTTTGCTGAACATTTTCATTGTCGAGTCTCTTGAAGCGGTTGAAGAGATTGTGAAGAACATCAACACGAGAGTCACGTTGAGTGGAAACACCTTCCTTGACTTTGGACAGCCTATCCTAGATAAGTTTAGCAGTCTCCATAGCACCCACTCTGTCATACTGACCTTTGCTCATATGGCCACAAATGATATTCTTCACTTGAGAGTCATGTTGCTTGAATCTCTTCACATCAGCAGCAGTAACAGTGGGAGTGATAGAGGGTACACCATTTTCCACAACGTACCAGAGATCGTTGTCAATAGCTTCAAGATGCATGCGCATCTTGTTCTTCTAGTAGTGGTAGTCCATCCCATCGAAGGTAGGACAGCTCGAGGAAACCTTGATCATATTTGTAGTCGACATAACTAGACTCTAGGCGTTTTTTAACAAATTCATAACTTGAGGAATTTCAACTTTGAGGAATTTGAAATGTGATGAATAACTAGCAGCGGAATAAGTACTCAAGTGCATGAGGAACATAGTAACAGCATACTCATCATGATGAAATGAAACATGCACAGATTACAAGTAGCGTGATACAGGATAAGTAGTGATGAACAAGGTAATTTAAGAATTTGAGGTGAGGAATTTGTGGAAGTCTTCACTCAAATTCTTCAAACAGTAACAATCAATTTCATCAACAAGTATATGAGGAATAGATGGGTTGAGGAAATAGAACCAGGTAGCTTGATGAAGACAATGGTTTGATGACCCAGTTCCAACTGTTGTTACAGTTGTACGTCTGGTTTGGAGTGACCTGGTATTTAAACTAGAGGACACACAGTCCCAGGACACACAGTCCTTACCGTATTCTCCTTGAGCTAAGGCCACATAGTCCTCGCCCAATACTCATGGTAAGTCTTCAGAGTAGACTTCCAAAACCCTCACAAACTGGTCACCCGGCGATCCACAATTTACTATTGGATGCTCTAGACCAAGGTCACTTCGTGATCCCCAATTGACAACAGGATGCACTAGACCATCACGCCTAACCGTCTGGAGGATGGACAGTCCTCAAAGGTAACAAGCATCGGTTCCACACCAAAATTTCTTAAGTGATGCTCAATCACTTTGGGTTTGGTGGTTTGGTTGTGGGTTTTTCCTCACTGATGATTTTCTCTCAAAGTCCTTGGAGGATGGGTTGCTCTCAAATGACAAGTGTTAGTTCTCTCTTGGAGCAGCCAACCAACTAGCAGTTGTGGGGGTGGCTATTTATAGCCAGGGTGCAACTTGACATGATAAGACATAAATGCCACCAATGATATGACCGTTATGTGGATAAGAATGATTGGGGATAGTTGGCACTAAGCACAACAATGGTTGGAATTTCGAACTATGAAAGTCCTTAGACATATCAAGTTCCTCACTTGGAGGCAATTCGCACTGGTGAAATCCTAACTCCTCAGTGAAATCAATTTCATTAGAGACCAGACGAACTTTATCTCTATCACTGAAGAACTTGACTGAGCTGCAAGAGATTTCCAAAGGCTTCACACGAAGGATTGGATAGCTTGAGCATTTTGGAGTTGAGCATTAGTTGGAAATTTTCCTTAGCATTACCTCGACCCCCTTTAACAGTACGGTGTTTCCTATGACTCAAATAAAGGAAATGAAACTACGAAAACAAAAGTCGTCACGCTTCATAGTCCTCATTTATATCTTCAGGGTCACACCAGCTTCTTGATTTTGAAAGTCTTCAAGGAATACCAAAGTCTTCAGCAGAGTCTTCACCAAAGTCTTCAATTGAAGACATTCATTTTTTGGGGTCGATAAACTCCGAATATATCGAACTCCTCATCGACTTTTAGAGCCTGTGTACACTCACAAACACATTACTACCTTAACCTATAAGTCATCAATACACCAAAATCATTAAGGGGCACTTGATGAACTAACACAATAATTGGGGTTCTTTTAGTTGATGACCGTAGTTTGACGAGTTCATGTATTCATCATGTGTTAATGATTTATTATAGTTCTCTATTAAAAGGAGGCCTGAATATCGTTTAGATTTCCATATGGGCCCCGCTGCCACGGGAGGGTAGGACAAAAGATGTCATGAAAATTCTTATTATATGCACATATTGTTGGAAATATGCCCTAGAGGCAATAATAAAATGGTTATTGTTATATTTCCTTGTTCATAATAATCGTCTATTGTTCATGCTATAATTGTATTAGCCGAAAATTGTAATACATGTGTGAATACATAGACCACACCATGTCCCTAGTGAGCCTCTAGTTGACTAGCTCGTTGATCAATAGATGGTCATGGTTTCCTGGCCATGGACATTGGATGTCGTTGATAATGGGATCACATCATTGGGAGAAGGATGTGATGGACAAGACCCCATCCTAAGCATAGCACAAGATCGTGTAGTTCGTCTGCTAGAGCTTTCCTAATGTCAAGTATCATTTTCTTAGACCATGAGATTGTGCGAATCCCAGATACCGTAGGAATGCTTTGGGTGTATAGAAAGTCACAACATAACTGGGCGACTATAAAGGTGCACTACATGTGTCTCCGAAAGTGTCTGTTGGGTTGGCACGAATCGAGACTGGGATTTGTCACTCCGTGTGACGGAGAGGTATCTCTGGGCCCACATGGTAATACATCATCATAATGAGCTCAATGGGACTAAGGAGTTAGTCACGTGATCATGTGTTGTGGAACTTGTAAAGAGACTTGCCGGTAACGAGATTGAACAAGGTATAGGGATACCGACGATCGAATCTCGGGCAAGTAACATACCGATGGACAAAGGGAATTGTATACGGGATTAACTAAATCCCCCACATCGTGGTTCATCCGATGAGATCATCGTGGAACATGTGGGAGCCAATATGGGTATCCAGATCCCGCTATTGGTTATTGGCCAGAGAGGTGTCTCGGTCATGATTGCATGGTTCGCAAACCCGTAGGGTCTACACACTTAAGGTTCGGTGACGCTAGAGTTGTAATGGGAATTGTATGTGGTTACCGAAAGTTGTTCGGACTGCCGAATGAGATCCCGGATGTCATGAGGAGTTCCGGAATGGTCCAGAGGTGAAGATTTATATATGGGAAGTCCAGTTTCAGTCACCAGAAATGTTTCGGGGTTTATCGGTATTGTACCGGGACCACCGAAGGGGTCCCAGGGGTCCACTGGGAGGGTCCACCTGCCCTGGAGGGCCTAATGGGCTGAATTTGCGTGGGAACCATCCCCTTAGTGGGCTAGTGGGGGTGGGGGCTCCTCCCACCTAACTTGGGAGGCAAGTTCCCCCCCCCTTGCCCCCCCTCTAGATGGATCTAAGGGGCTGGCCACCTCTCCCCTTCCCCCTATAAATAGTGGGGGTGTGGGATGGCAATCGCACCCTTCCCCTTGGTGCAGCCCTCCCCCTCCTACACCTCCTCCTCCTATGTAATGCTTAGCGAAGCCCTGCTGGAGAACCACAAGCTCCATCGCCACCACGCCATCGTGCTGCCGGAGCTCTACCTCAACTTCTCCTTCCTCTTGCTGGATCAAGAAGGAGGAGACGTCTCCGGGCTGTAGGTGTGTTGAACGCGGAGGCACCGTACATTTGGCGCTTGGATCGGATCTTCCATGATTTGAATCGCCGCGAGTACGACTCCGTCAACCGCGTTCGTTGTAATGCTTCCGCTTCGCGATCATCAAGGGTATGAAAATGCACTCCCTCTCTCTCGTTGCTAGCATCTCCTTGATTGATCTTGGTGACATGTAGGAAATTTTTGAATTATTACTACGTTCCCCAACAGTGGCATCATGAGCTAGGTCTATGCGTAGATTCTATGCACGAGTGGAACACAAGTAGTTGTGGGCGGTGATTTGGTCAATTTGCTTGCCGTTACTAGTCTTATCTTGATTTGGCGGCATTATGCGATGAAGCATCCTAGATCATGGTGTCGTGCCGGTGATGATGGTGATCATGTCGCGCCCCGAATGTGGAGATCAAAGGCGGAAGATGATATTGGCCATATCATGTCACTTTATGATTTGTATGTGATGTTTATCATGTTCTTACATCTCATTTGCTTAGAATGATGGTAGCATAAATAAGATGATCCCTCACTAAAATTTCCAGAAATGTGTTCCCCCTAAGTCTGCACCGTTGCGAAGGATCATTGTTTCGAAGCACCACGTGATGATCGGGTGTGATAGATTCTAGCGTTCGCATATAACGGGTGTAAGCCAGATTTACACACGCGAAACACTTAGGTTGACTTGACGAGCCTAGGATGTATAGACATGTCCTCGAAACACGACAGACCGAAAGGTCGAACATGAGTCGTATAGTAGATGCGATCAACATGGAGATGTTCAGCATTGATGACTAGTCCGTCTCACATGATGATCGGACACGTCCTAGTCGATGTGGATCATGTATCACTTAGATGACTAGAGGGATGTCTATCTGAGTGGGAGTTCATTAAATAATTTGATTAGATGAACATAATTCTCATGAACTTAGTCTAAAATTTTCTACAATCTATCTTGTAGATTCAATGGCCCACGCTAATGTTGTCCTCAACTTCAACGCGTTCCTAGAGAGAACCAAGCTGAAAGACGATAGAAGCAACTATACGGACTGGGTCCATAACTTCAGGATCATCCTCATAGCTTCCAAGAAATTATATGTCCTTGATCCACCGCTAGGTGACGCACCCGTTTTCCCAGCAACTCAAGACGTTATGAACGCCTGGCAATCGCGTAGTGATGGTTACTCCCTGATTCAGTGCGACATGCTTTACAGCTTAGAACCGGGGCTCCAAAAGCGTTTTGAGCAACATGGAGCATATAATATGTTCCAAGAGCTGATAATGGTTTTCCAAGCTCATGCCCGGGTCGAGAGATATGAAGTCTCTAACAAGTTCTTCAGTTGTAAGATGGAGGAAAATACTTATGTCAGCGAGCACATATTCAAAATGTTTGGGTTGCACAACCGTTTGTCTCAGTTGGGAGTTAACCTTCCTGATGACTCGATTATTGATAGAATCCTCCAGTCGCTTCTACCTAGCTACAAAAGCTTTGTGATGAACTACAATATGCAGGGGATGGAGAAGTCCATTCCTGAGTTATATTCGATACTGAATTCAGCGGAGGTGGAAATCAAAAAGGAACATCAAGTGTTGATTGTAAATAAGACCACTAGTTTCAAGAAAGGCAAAGGTAAGAATAACTCCAAGAAGGACGGCAAAGAACTTGTTGCGCCTGGTAAATTAGTTGCCGGGAAGAAGCCCAAGAATGGACCCCAAGCCTGAGACTTAGTGCTTTTATTGCAAGGGAACCGGTCACTAGAAGCGGATTTGCCCCAAGTACTTAGCGGATAAGAAGGCCAACAACGTCAAAGGTATATATGATATACATGTTATTGATGTGTACCTTACCAGCGCTCGTAGTAGCTCCTGGGTATTTGATTCCGGTGCGGTTGCTCACATTTGTAACTCAAAACAGGAGCTGCGGAATAAGTGGAGACTAGCAAAGGACGAGGTGACGATGCACGCCGGGAATGGTTCCAAGGTCGATGTGATCGCCGTCGGCACGCTACCTCTACATCTACCTTTGGGATTAGTTTTAAACCTCAATAATTGTTATTTAGTACCAGCTTTGAGCATGCACATTGTATCTAGATCTCGTTTGATGCGAGATGGCTACTCATTTAAATCTGAGAATAATGGTTGTTCTATTTATATGAGAGATATGTTTTATGTTCATTCCCCGCTAGTCAATGATTTATTTTTATTTAATCTTGAACGTGATGTTACACATATTCATAGTGTGAATACCAAACCATGTAAGGTTGATAATGATAGTCCCACATATTTGTGGCACTGCCGCCTTGGTCATATTGGTGTCAAACGCATGAAGAAACTCCATGTAGATGGACTTTTGGACTCTCTTGATTATGAATCATTTGACACGTGCGAACCATGCCTCATGGGCAATATGACTAAGACTCCATTCTCCGGAACAATGGAGCGAGCAACCAACTTATTGGAAATAATACATACCAATGTATGTGGACCGATGAGCGTTGAGGCTAGGGGTGGCTATCGTTATGTTCTCACCCTCACTGATGACTTAAGCAGATATCGGTATGTCTACTTAATGAAACACAAGTCTGAGACCTTTGAAAAGTTCAAGGAATTTCAAAGTGAGGTAGAGAATCAACATCATAAGAAAATAAAGTTCTTACGATTTGATCATGGAGGAGAATGTTTGAGTCACGAGTTTGGCACGCACTTAAGGAAATTTGGAATTGTTTCACAACTCACGTCATCTGGCACACCTCAGCGTAATGGTGTGTTCGAACGTTGTAATCACACTCTATTGGATATGGTGCGATCTATGATGTCTCTTACTGATTTACCGCTATCGTTTTGGGGATATGCATTAGAGACTGCCGCATTCACTTTAAATAGGGCACTGTGTAAATCTGTTGAGACGACACTGTATGAATTATGGTTTGGGAAGAAACCTAAGTTGTCATTTCTGAAAGTTTGGGGATGTGATGCTTATGTCAAGGAACTTCAACCTAAAAAGCTCGAACCCAAATCGGAAAAATGCGTCTTCATAGGATACCCTAAGGAAACTATTGGGTATACCTTGTACCTCAGATCCAAAGGCAAGATCTTTGTTGCAAGAATGGATCCTTTCTAGAGAAAGAGTTTCTCTCGAAAGAAGTAAGTGGGAGGAAAGTAGAACTTGATGAGGTAATTGTAACCCCTCTCGAACTGGAAAGTAGTGCAGCGCAGGAGAATGTTTCTGTGGTGCTTGCACCGACTAGAGAGGAAGGTAATGATGATGATCATCAAACTTCTGATCAGGTTACTACTGAACTTAGAAGGTCCATGAGGACACGTTCCGCACCAGAGTGGTACGGCAACCCAGTCCTAGAAATCATGTTGTTAGACAACGGTGAACCCTCGAACTATGAAGAAGCCATTGCGGGCCTAGATTCCAACAAATGGCTTGAATCCATGAAATCCGAGATAGGATCCATGTATGGGAACAAAGTGTGGACTTTTGTGGACTTGACCGATGATTGGCAAGCCATAGAAACTAAATGGATATTTAAGAAGAAGCCTGACGCAGATGGTAATGTGACCGTCTATAAGGCTCAGCTTGTCGCTAAGGGTTATTGACAAGTTTAAGGAATTGACTACGATGAGACCTTCTCACTCGTAGCGATACTAAAGTCCGTCTTAATCATGTTAGCAGTTGCCGCATTTTATGATTATGAGATCTGGCAAATGAACGTCAAAACGGCATTCCCTAACGGTTTCCTTAAGGAAGAATTGTATATGATGCAGCCGAAAGGTTTTGTCGATCCTAAGAATGCTAACAAGGTATGCAAGCTCCAGCGCTCCATCTATGGGCTGGTGCAAGCATCTCGAAGTTGGAACATTCGCTTTGATGAGGTGATCAAAGTGTTTGGGTTTATACAGACTTATGGAGAAACCTGTAGCATTTCTCATTTTATATGTGGATGACAAATTGTTCATGGGAAATGATATAGAACTTTTGGAAAGCACAAAGGCCTACTTGAATAAGTGTTTTTCAATGAAGGACCTTGGAGAAGCTGCTTACATGTTAGGCATGAAGATCTATAGAGATAGATCGAGATACCTCATTGGTCTTTCACAAAGCACATACCTTGACAAGATATTGAAGAAGTTCAATATGGATCAGTCTAATAAGGGGTTCTGGCCTATATTGTAAGGTGTGAGATTGAGCACAACTCAATGCCTGACCTCGGCAGAAGATAGAGAAAAGATGAGTGTCATCCCCTATGCCTCAGCCATAGGCTCTATTATGCATGCCATGCTGTGTACCAGACCTGATGTGAACCTTGCCATACGTTTGGTAGGGACCTACCAAAGTGAACCCAGAATGGAACACTGGACAACGGTCAAGAATATACTTAAGTACTTGACAAGGACTAAGGATATAATTCTCGTTTATGGAGGTGTCGAAGAGCTCGTCGTAAAGGGTTACATAGATGCTAGCTTCGACATAGATCCGGATGACTCCAAGTCACAAACCGGATACGTGTATATTTTGAATGGTGGAGCAGTCAGCTGGTGCAGTTGCAAGCAAAGCGTCGTGGCTGCATCTACTTGTGAAGTGAAGTACATAGCTGCTTCGGAAGCAGCGCAGGAAGGAGTCTGGATGAAGGAGTTCATCACTGACCTAGGAGTGATTCCCAATGCATCGGGACCGATGACTCTCTTCTGTGACAACACTAGAGCTATTGCCATTTTCAAGGAGCCCAGGTTTCACAAGAAGACCAAGCACATCAAGCGCCGCTTCAACTCCATTCGTGGTTACATTCAGGATGGAAATATAGATATTTGTAAAGTACATACGGATCTGAATGTCCTAGATCCATTGACTAAACCTCTTTCACAAGCGAAACATGATCAGCACTAGAACTTTATGGGTGTTCGATTCATCACAATGTAACTAGATTATTAATTCTAGAGCTAGTGGGACAGTGTTGGAAATATGCCCTAGAGGCAATAATAAAATGGTTATTATTATATTTCCTTGTTGATGATAATCGTCTATTATTCATGTTATAATTGTATTAGCCGGAAACCGTAATACATGTGTGAATACATAGACCACACCATGTCCCTAGTGAGACTCTAGTTGACTAGCTCGTTGATCAATAGATTGTCATGGTTTCCTGGCCATGGACATTGGATATCGTTGATAACGGGATCACATCATTAGGAGAATGATGTGATGAAAAGACCCAATCCTAAGCATAGCACAAGATCGTGTAGTTCCTTTGCTAGAGCTTTTCTAATGTCAAGTATCATTTCCTTAGACCATGAGATTGTGCAACTCCCGTATACCGTAGCAATGCTTTGGGTGTATCAAACGTGACAACGTAATTGGGTGACTATAAAGCTGCACTACAGGTGTCTTCGAAAGTGTCTGTTGGGTTGGCACGAATTGAGACTGGGATTTGTCACTCCATGTGACGGAGAGGTATCTTTGGGCCCACTTGCTAATACATCATCATAATGAGCTCAATGTGACTAAGGAGTTAGTCACGGGATCATGTGTTGTGGAACGAGTAAAGAGACTTGCCGGTAACGAGATTGAACAAGGTATAGGGATACCGACGGTCGAATCTCGGGCAAGTAACATACCGATGGACAAAGGGAATTGTATGCGTGATTAATTGAATCCCTCACATCGTGGTTCATTCAATGATATCATCGTGTAACATGTGGGAGCCAATATGGGTATCCAGGTCCCACTATTGGTTATTGGCTAGAGAGTTGTCTCGGTCATTACTGCATGGTTCCCGATCCCGTAGGGTCTACACACTTAAGGTTCGGTGACGCTAGAGTTGTAATGGGAATTGTATGTGGTTACTGAAAGTTGTTCGCAGTCCCGGATGAGATCCTGGACGTCACAAGGAGTTCCGGAATGGTCCGGAGGTGAAGATTTATCTATGGGAAGTCCAGCTTCAGTCGCCGGAAAAGTTTCGGGGTTTATCGGTATTGTACCGAGACCAACGAAGGGGTTCCGGGGGTCCACCGGGAGGGTACACCTGCCCCAGAGGGCCTAATGAGCTGAAGTTGCTTGGGAATTAACCCGTTAGTGGTCTGGTGCGCCCCCAAGGGCCCATAGCGCCTAGGGTTGGAAACCCTATGGGGTGGGGGCGCTTCCCACCTAACTTGGGAGGCAAGTTCCCCCCCCCCCTTGGCCGCCACCCCCCTCTAGATGGATCTAGGGGGGTGGCCACCTCTCCCCTTCCCCCTATTAATAGTGAGTGGGTGGGAGGGCAGCCATACCCTTCCCCCTGGCGCATTCCTCCCCACCTACACCTCCTCCTCCTCCGTAACGCCTTGCGAAGCCCTGCCGGAGAACCACAAGCTCCACTGCCACCATGCCGTCGTGCTGCCAGAGCTCTTCCTCAACTTCTCCTTCCCCTTTATATATCAAGAAGGAGGAGACGTCCCGGCTCTGTACGTGTGTTGAACGTGGAGGCGCCGTCCATTCGGCGCTTGGATCAGGTCTTCCACGATTTGAATCGCTGTGAGTACGACTCCATCAACCGCGTTCGTTGTAACGCTTCCGCTTATCGATCTTAAAGGTATAAAGATACACTCCCTCTCTCTTATTTCTAGCATCTCCTAGATTGATCATGGTGACACGTAGGAAATTTTTGAATTATTACTACGTTCCCCAACACATATGACTATATACTGAATACATGCCTACATTATATTGATGAATTGGATCTAGTTTTGTATCGCTCTAGTATATAACTATTACATGATGAATGTCATCCATATCCATCCATTGCTGATCCATGTTCTATGCTTTTCGCTTATTGGTTAAGTTACTTTCGTTACTTCTACTGTTACAATCATTACAAATCTGTTGCTATTACTGTTCCTATTGCTTTTGATATTCTAATACTGAAAACCCACATGTGGTTAAATAGATAACTCAGTTGCTAAGACCAATAAATATTTTTTGAATCCCCTTATGTCGAATCAATAAATTTGGATGAAATACTACCCTCCAAGACTGTTGCGATCCCCTATACTTGTGGGTTATCATGCTCTGAAATTATTAAAACTTGGTCAGTGGCCATCCAATGTGGCCTACTTTTGATGCAAAATGAAATGGCACAAATTTCAATTATTTTTCAAGCCCTTCCTTCACAAAATAAGTCATTTGAGGGACTTGGGAAATGAAATATTTGTTTTTTATTAGAAAATAATTTCAAATTCCTATGGAAAGATTGTCCATAATGGTAACACCAATAGTTGTGTCAAATTTGGGTGTTGTATCATGGATTATGCCTTGTATGTGACCATTTCCATGTGCATTTTGTGAAGTTTTTTTTACAAACTTGTTGTATTGCAAGTCTATGTTCCACAAACTATTGCACAAAACATGGCTCAATGCAAAGGTATTTCATTATGGAGGCTTTTAATTTCATTTGTTTTTTCTCTCGAAATGGGGTGAATTTTGCAAGGTTGTCCATTCATTCCCCCAAGAGTAATACTAGATACCCAGGTGAAAGTGTTTCAAAATACACATAGGCATACTCGATCTATTGGTGCTTGCGCCACTCTTTGAGGATGTGGTCTTGAGTTCGAGTACACTTCCTGGCTTAATAGGTCATTTTTTGCCCATTCTGCCCACATACCACCAAGGACCCACTAACAGACAGGCCCGTTGTTGGTGTCCCATGCGTTTGTAACTGCGCCCACCAGTTGCGACCGTGTTGCCGCTAACATGGGTGTCCTACGCGTCTGTGAGACAACCCAACTACCAAGCTACCACTTACAAATGGCCCCAGAAGTTAGTATATGCGCCCATCAACCACAAGCGCGCAAACGCTGACAGGTGTGTGCCACACGTTAGTAACCCCGTCAAGTAACAATCAAAGACTTTGACCAATAGCAAACCCATGTTTGGGATTTTGTGATGGTGGGTTGTGCGGTGAAGGGGAGAAGTGAGGACTGCCAAAGAGCGTGGGGAGAAGTGAGGAGGTCGAAGCAATGAGGGGCATGAAAATTGAATTCCTACAAAACAATCACCAACTATGACATGATTTTTTGTTGTCAAAAGATGAGTTACCGCAGGATATTTCGTAAATAAAAGTGCCATAAAATAATTCCTTTAAGATTCATGCACTTATTGTACATGATCCTTTTCTCATGTGTTGAGATTTAGAAGTTAAAGTTTGCACCCTTCGTTACATATGTGAATCTTTTATACTACCCTCGTGTTTATTTGCTTTGTATATTATCTTTGTCTCGGGTCAAACTTTCTAAACTTTGCCCAAATTTGTAAAAATAGTATGAACACCCACAAGTTCAAATAAATACCATTAGTATCATCATTAAAGATGTTTTCATACCATGTTTTTATTATGAAATTTTAGATTATTTTTTATCAACTTGATCAAACTTTATAATGTGTGACTTATATAACATCTAACATGCAGACTAAATAAAACTAGAGGGAGTACACATTTACTAGATACATGAAAAAACTTCAAAAGAAAAGAAATCATGCCAATGTTGATACAGATTTTATTTAAGTCCTGTGCAACACGCGCAACGCGCCCACACCAATTTTATTTAATTATTTCTCTGTCCCACTGACAGATGGGTCCCACACACCCAGATGGAGGGAGAGCACATGAGCTGACATGCTAATGTTGGTCACAGTACAAATAGTGGACGACATATGGTGTCCGTCAAACTTGATAGAATTGTATTAAAATCTGCCGTTACATATTACTGAAGCAAAAATAATAAGTCATTTTGCGGTGTACTTATTATGCGTGCTCAAGTAGTACTTTTAGTTACTATGCCATCATTGTATTGTATGCACGTGGATGAATGCTGGGATAACAATTTATATATGCAATGCAATGTCATGATCAAATATAAAATGCTGCAGCAACGATATTTTGGCCTGAATTACTACAAGTGACGGACGTAAATAAGGGCTAGTCACTGCCGCCATATAGGACTAGGGCGGGCGAAGATTGTTTGATACCTCAAAAATACCGAGGCAGGATCACAGTACCGCCTGCCACTTCCAATGTGCTACCTGTGACGGGCATTCCTGTCCACCACTGCTAACTTATTAGCCTGATCATAACGGTGTATCATAGTTAGTATCATGCATACTAACTAGCCAATTTTGATGAAGTGACATAGAATTAAATGAAAAAACAGAAGGTTGAATATCATGCTATGATACCGTATCATAATACATGCTATGCTACAATATGTCACGCATGATAATAAATAAGTATTATATGATATTATGCATTAGGAAAAGTATTATTATACACTAGTATCATATGCATATGATATTAGTGTATGGTATTCCCCATTACTACCCTCCTTAGCAGCATAATTACTTAGGTTATGGTTACGATTGTTTTTGAAAAGTACTACCTATTTTGTACAAATTCCAAAGCATATGTCGAAATTCAAACAAAATCAAAAATAGCACCCCGTCGGCCTATGGTGGGCCGAAGAGGGGCCTGTCGGCCACTGGCAGGCCGAAGAGGGGCCCGTCGTCCATCCCCAGGCCGAAGAGAGGCCCATCGGGCTTAGGGAGGCCGAAGAGTGTCCTGTCGGCCCGTGGCTGGCTGAAGAGGCCTGGTCGGCCTCCAAGCGGCCGATGGGCCCCTAGATAAGGCCGACCACTCTTTTCTTTCTCCTCTGACCACTCCTTTCACCCTCCCCCGTCCTCCAGGCTCCCCATCTCCACCTCCCACTCCTGTTGCTCTCTGGTGCTTCCACCACCACGCCGATCTCTTCGCTCGTCCACCCATTTTCGTATCCAACCCATGTAAACAATAGATCAGGGTGCTCTCCACATGCCTACGATATTTGTTTTGCTTCCAACTCAATCAAATGTCAACTTTCAACTCAGTTGCGGATTTAGTTCGTATTGGTCACCGTTTGTTTGCAGGTAAATGGCTTGCCCATTTTGTCGAGCTCCAGATGTCCCTTGTTCTTCCGTTGATTCTGGTGCGTCTGTATTCACTATGGTGCTGGATCATCGATGTTCAAGGCGTGTTGTAATAATTTATATCTCGTTTATCTGACTGTGGCATATGATTGATGTTGTTTTGGTTGGAATGTATTCGAATGCGTTTGTTTATATGATTATGATGTTTGCTTCCATTCTTGTTGTAGTACGTTCCGTGCAGTGTTAGATCACATCTTGCTCGGTACATTGAGGAGTGCAGAGCTTTAGCTATTCGGAGGGGTGACATAGATATTGATCTTGCTCTTCACAACAGTGAGGGTAACTTATACCATGTTTTGTTTAGACATGGTCGGATGAGCAGTAAATTCCATGGTCCTTCGTGGGAGGAACTTGTGAATGATTATGGTCTCCGTCATCGTGACATGATGACTATTAGGCTTGAGCACTATGGAACTATGATTGGTGTCGATTCTCATCAGGACGGTGTTATGTTGTTTCCTTTACCCTGTGTTGGTAAGTTATTTGTTTGACTGGTTTTTAGTTTTGTTTCAGCTTATACGTTTTGCTGTTCTGCTCAGTTTGTGCAATTATTTTTTTGTAACTCTATAGGATCTGAGTGAAACTCACGGGGAACTTGTTGACAGCTGTTTTTATACTCGTGGTGTCACTCTGAATTATCATAAAATGTATGTCATGTCACGACAGCTCTTTGATGACAACTACATATTGTGTACTCTTTTTGTTCATAGGATGGATTTCCTGAATGTTATTTCTCAACATATGGTAAGCTTTGGTTTCGGGTATTTTTTTTATTTATTTGTTCTTTGCTGTAGCATAATGTTTTAAATTTGTAAGCTGAATACCATATAACTTGATGTTTTTTGTCAGGTTATTCCTACCATGGTTGTGAGGAGTTTGAAGGAATTTGTGTCAATTCCTAGGACTGGTTCTTTAACTCTTGAAATTACATTGGATTCTGAAGATGATGATGTATTTGTGAGCATTCCTTGCTCCTACTTTATTGGCTTGGGTGGTAGAATGGTGTTGAAGAAGGAAGGTTTCGGTAATTTTCTACTGGCATCGTTTATTGAAGTCAACAATTTGGTGCTCATAACCTTCAAAGAGCGTGAACAGGAGCTAGTTGTTGTTTTCAGCTATCTGCCACGGTGATCGTATTGTCTTGACCTACTATCCCCCCCCCCCCATTTTCTTTTCCCGCCCTACTATCCCGCCATATTCTTTCCCGCCACACTCTGTCGCCACTTTCTTTCCCTTCATTCTCTACCTTCATTCTCTCTCGCCACTTTCTTTCCCGCCATTCTCCCCCGCCATTTTCTTTCCCGCCTTTCTCTCCCATCATTTTCTTTCAAGCCTTTCTCTCCCGCCATCTTCTCTTGTGAACCTATATAACCACATCCGCAGTAAGGTGGGTCAGCAGGCCCTTCTTTTCCCTTTCGCTCCCGCCATCCTTTCGCTCCCGCCATCCTTTCGTGGAGATGTCTCATCCTCATTATAGTTTTGATCATAGTTTTCACTCTGGTATGTCCAATCGTCTTCTCCGTCTAGCCGCCAATTTCAAGATGGATGATAGAGTAGTTCCATGGGATGAACTCATTAGTAGTGACAACATAATGAATGAGTTGGCTCACTCATTAGCTAGGAATGGGTGGCCTCCGAGGACTTTTGAGGAGATACGGAAAGAACTTCCCAGGTTGCATGGCAGATGGCAAAAGCAACTGCCTAAGGGTGAAGCTTACCTCAGGATTGCTGTGAATAATTCAGATTTATGGTCAGCAGATAGTGAGGACGAAGACGACCTCTTCATGTCGAGCACCAAGGTCAAGACTACCGCATCGTCGACGGGCAAGAGTTCTACATTGATGAAGGGGAAGAGTTCTACATCAACAAAGGGCAAGAATTCTGCATCGACAGAGGACGAAGACAACCTCTTCATGCAAGCACCAAGGTCAAGACTACCGCATCGTCGAAGGCCAAGAGTTCTGCATCGACAAAGGGCAAGAGATCTGCATCGTTGGAGGAGGAGGAGGATGCATTCATGTAGTACTGTTTCATGTAGTACTGTTTTGTGTAGTGCTCTTTAATTTGAGTTGTACTGTTTAATTAAGTTGGAACATTTAATTCAGTTATACTGTTTAGTTAAGTTGTAACGTTTAATTCAGTTGTACTCTTTAATTCAATTGAATACATTTAGTTTGCAGCATTAGTGTTATCCCTCTAAACCAATTGACCACTGAAATAGAACATGAATATGTCTCATACATGAATATGTCCCATACATAAAGTAGACATATGTCTCATGCATAATTAGATAGTCATGCCTCATACATAGATAACTATATCACTGTTGGGGACGGCGACAAATCTTGGGCTTCCTCAGACGAGGACCGTAAGGAGATAAGTGCTGAGGCGGTGGACGAGTGTCATGATGACCACGACCATAGACCATGTCATCCGTTAGTGTCTGTGTCTCCTGCGTCGATGGTGGTGGTGGAGTGACAAGAACTGTCTTCGAGATATCATAGGTGTTTGCACCTCGATCATCATCCTTGCCGTCGCCAGGTATGTACCAACAAGGACCAATAAACACAGGTGACTGAACTAAAGTCATGAACGGTTGCGATCGGCTGCCGACTGCGGTAAAGTAAAACATGTAAAATTGATTTACGAGCCTACAATTTTTAAAATAATGTACAAAGTAAAGTTACGTAGGTCCATCTGATGAAGCGAACAAGAGCCCTCGGGTTGTGAAGAGGTGGCTGCTGGTAGAAATAGCTCCCTGGTTGTCAAGGAGGTGTCTACTGCCAGGAGGAGCCCCCGGGTTGTGAAGGAGGTGTCTCCTACCAGGAAGAGATCCCTGGTTGCGAAGGAGTTGCCTGCTGCCAAGAAGAGATCCCTGGTTGCGAAGGAGGTGCATGCTGCCAGGAAGAGATCCCTGGTTGTGAAGGAGGTGCCTGCTGCCAGGAGGAGCTCCCTGGTTGTGAAGGTCGAGGTTCCGAACGCTGCACAGAGGTTTGATGTTCTGAACACTTCAGAGAGGGGCATGGCGGACGATGTGCTGCACGAGTGTTAACAACATCCGAAGATCGTCTACATGTAATAGCTGCGTAAATCCCGCATAGCTTCCCTTGAGGATTCTTAAACCTTGTGACTTGCTCTCGCGGTGGGATATTTTCTTCTCTCTCAAAGCGGTCCACGAAAGCCGTAACATCCTCTAGCGCCTCAGATGTCAATTCACCCTGTACACAGAAAGTTAACCAATTGTACATGTTCAGGTTAAGGGAAGACTTAACATGTGAGAAAAATAGCACATGCCGTGTGGTGTCTGGTTCCCACAATTGAGGCAGTTGGGAACAGATTGCTGGTGAGAGGGGCTTCGATATGATCAGCAGCTGATGACGGAACCAAGTAGATCCTCGTGTTATGCCGGTAACGCTGCAGATACAACCCGAACTTGTCCCAGTCAAAGGCCCGAACTTCATCCCAGATATTTGTCGGCGGACTAGTCCACTCGTCGATGTAAGGGCTAATGTCGTGAAGCCAAGAAGCCTAGGATTTGTTTCCTCCTATGCGACTGTACCTAAGATTGAAATGCACGTTACATGATTAGTTATATGCCGAATGCAGACATGAGAACTAAAGTAGTATTACTTACTTGTGCACGTGATCTGGTAAGTGTGGAATAAAAGGAATGTCAGGCTCTTGGCATAAACCGGACTGTCTCATCACCCTATGAAGAGCCATCTCCTCAACCGTCACGTCGAACACCAACTTGGCCTTGGTCATCCAATAAACCCGATCTCTAGTGCACAATCCAGAAATCCCAACTGGACACCTTTCTGAAATAGCATGATCGGAGTATGGCTCCCATATAACTTGATCCTTGTGCAAACTATCAAACTGCGCCGTGATGGAGGGGTAGCAGCCCCTCACCTGGCTATGCGCAAACTGTCTCTGTGCATGACAACAAACATTAGTAAATAATATTGCATAGCGAGAAATAAACATTAGTTATTCATATTGCTACTAATTATGAAAATACCTCTCTCCGTACCCAAACAGATCCCATAGTACGCAAGTCACCGATAGAAGACATGTAAGTCCCAGCCATGTCCTCATAACCAAAAGGTTTTTCAATGATAACGTAGGGTTGACCAATAGGGAATCTCTCATATGACCAAATCTGCAACAATAGTGGACACCCAACAAGACCAGCTTTTCTAGACTTCAACTGGCAAGCTTTGCGTAGGCCTCTATATGTAGCCGCTAACACAGCAGAACCAAAACTCCTCTGCACAATGTTCTCCGGGCAACGTGCGTCAGCTACCTCTCGTGCAACACCGATGAGTCGTGCATTGACAGTGGTCACGTGGTTTTCCGTGAACAATGTCTTGCCAAACAACCACATAATATATGCCTCTAGGGATCGTTCAATCTGTGCCTCTGACAACTGAACATTGGGATATCCTAAGGAGGCAATCTGAAACTGGCTCAACCACTTGAAAAGAGGCCCATGACGATCGTTTTCTAGCACCATAGTAGTTGGCACCGCAGCGAGAAAACGAGCATGCATAGATGCTAGCTAACCAGTTTCTACCTCTAAAGGACCTATCGCAGCACCGTCCAGAGGTAATCCCAACAAGTAAGACACATCCTGTAAAGTAGGCGCCATCTCTCCCTAGGGAAAGTAAAAAGTATGTGTCTCTGGTCTCCATCTATCTAC
The DNA here is from genome assembly GCA_022496015.1 of Hordeum marinum. Taxonomy (NCBI): domain Eukaryota; kingdom Viridiplantae; phylum Streptophyta; class Magnoliopsida; order Poales; family Poaceae; genus Hordeum; species Hordeum marinum. The sequence continues at coordinate 529,342,725 of CM039678.1, read as the reverse complement.
TAAGCAGGTAAGGAGTGACCTGTCGTAAGAGAAATGTGTGACTTGCCTCTTGTGCAACTGCATTGGTTTACCTGCCTCATCCAAGTCCGGATGATCAACCCACTCATCCAATGTACCCTCAACCAGCCGTGCCAAGGGTAGAAGTCCAACCCAACTTAACCTACAAAATAAATAGCATGTAGCATACAGTTAGCGTCTATCAAAAGGATGTCAAACGTAGTAAGTCATTATACCGACACATACCTATCAACCCATGAAGGGTGTATCATCCAGTTAGACTTTGGGGTGCGAGTGATCAACATGTTTAAGTTCATGCCCAATTCCATAAGTGCGCCTCGGTGCCCTCTATCAATATTATCATTAAGCAACGGATACGAAGCCATATCTGCAATTAGAACATAGTCCACACATATTACAGAATAAAACATAGTCCATCATATTACACGTTAAAACATAGTCCACACTTATTACAAACCAAAACATAGGTGTTTGCATATTACAAATAAAAACATAGTCCTACATATTACACATTAAAACATAGTGCAGACATATTACAAATTAAAACATAGGCCGACACATTATGTAGCCTCTGAGTTATTTATTCCTCGTCTGCCCCTTCGGCCTCGACTGGCATGTCCACCACGACTGCCATGACCACCTCTTGCTACTTTTGTCGTAGTTGTCGATGTGGAACCACTCGTCGATGTGGAAGCACCGTCTTTGTTCAGTTTGGGGCAATATTTCATCCTATGCCCCACTAGTAGAAAACAGACCTTTCGTCCCAAGCATTAGTCCCGGTCTGGTTACGAGCCGGTACTAAAGACGGTATTAGTCCTGGTTCGTGCCGGCTCCAACGGCTAGGAGCAGGGCAACCTTTAGTACCGGCTCGTGAGAGATCTTTAGTACCGGTTCATGTCACGAGCCGGTACTAAAGGGGGCGGTGCAGGATTTTGATCAGACTTGCGCCCCACGTGCACCTTTAGTATCGACTGGTTACACCAACCGGTACTAAAGGGCAACCTTTAGTACCGGCTGGTGTCACGAGCCGATACTAAAGATGTACTACATATACTCTTTGTCCGTAGCCGATCGAAGGGGCTCTCATTTCTCTGTTTTCTCCCCTGTTCTTCTTCTTGCTTGAAGCTCATCCTCCATTTTGCCAAGGATTTGTCAAGATTTAAAGGCACCCCATCTATCCAAGTGTTCATAAAGGTTAGCAACTTTGCTCCTTCATCTCTCATTGCTAATTAGCTTGTGGTATGCTCAAAGATATGTGATTTGTGGGTTTTAGCAAGGTTTTGGAGGAGTGATATCATTATATGGGAGTTTATTTGATTTATATGCAATTTGAGCTCAAATTAACTTGTTAGGTTGCATATGTGTAGGTGTGGTTTATTTGGTGCCTTCCCATCCCCAGCCGTCCTAACCACCGTCGATCGTCCGCACCGTCTCGTCGCGGCACCGGTCACCTTGGTGAGCCTCTTGTTCTTATTAAAAAAAATTTAAAAAACATTATTTGTATGATTTAGATAGCTGCGTGTACGATTTACTTACTTGTATTATTGTTAGTTATTCTATAGTGTCATGGTTATGGTATCCGCCCACATCGTCCCTCGTCCAGTCTATGATTTAGATGTGGTATGTCATTATCTTTTATAACTACTTCACACATCATCTAATGTCTATGACAATTAATTATGCCACCAAATTGACGTAGATGTTTTTATCTATAGGAAGTAGTTGAACCAGAAATTCCAACCGACTATGCAATTCTGCTCGAGAAATTAACACAAGCTAAAAAAGAAATTGATCATTTGAAAGTGAAATTGAAAAGAACTGAAGATTAGAAGATGTGATTGGAGTTGCATGTTGCCGATATCGTCGATGATCACAAGAACAAGATGGCTGGAATGCGCTTGAAGCTTATAAAGACTACAAAATATGCCATTGATAAAGAGGCTTGGTATCATTATGCTGTTGGCTCAATTGTTACTTTAGTTGCGATTATGATTGCATTTGTTGTTGCATTTACATGTTTTAGATAGTTGTATGTTGTTTTATGAGATGTATGTATGAACTATAAGTATCTATTATTTGCAGTAATAACATTTGGTCACTGTTAGCTCTACTTTTGGTTGTAATGTGATGATGAAGTTGTATTAATTTGGTCATTTCGATGTTGTGTAGTGAACATGAGCCGGCAATGGATGTACAATGACCGACTAAGTCCAGGGTTTCTTAATGGCCTGCATGATTTTATTCGTGTGGCTGAGGAAAACAAGCAGAATGGTTTCATGTGTTGTCCATGTCGTGACTGTAAGAATGATAGGAATTACTCTACCTCAAAAACACTTCACTACCACCTGCTGAAGTCCGGTTTCATGTCCGGCTATAGCTGTTGGACCAAGCACGGAGAAAGAGGGGTTATAATGGAAGACAATGAAGAAGAAGAGGATGATGACAACTATCCTTTCGCTGATACAACAATGGAGGAAGCTGAAGAAGAGGCATCAATGGGGGAAGCTAAAGAAGAGGCATCAGATGAGCCCGCTGATGATTTGGATCGGGTCATTGCTGATGCAAAGAGAAACTGCAAAAATGATACGGAGAGGTTGAAGTTGAAACGCATGTTAGAGGATCACAAGAAATTATTGTATCCAAATTGTGAAGATGACCAGAAAAAGCTGGGTACCACGCTGGAATTGCTGCAATGGAAGGCGAAGAATGGTGTAACTGACAAGGGATTTCAAGAATTGTTGATAATGATAAAGAAGATGCTTCCAAAGGATAACGAATTGCTTGAAAGTACGTACGAAGCAAAGAAGGTTGTCTGCCCTCTATGATTAGATGTGCAGAAGATAAATGCATGCCCTAATGACTGCATCCTCTACCACGGTGAGGACTACGAGAATTTGGATGCATTCTCGGTATGCGGTGCACTGCTCTATAAGATCCCCCACGATGACCCTGGTGATGTGGAGGGCGAACGCTACAGGAAGAGGGTTCCTGCCAAGGTGATGTGGTATGCTCCTATAATACCACAGTTGAAACGTTTGTTCCAAAACAGAGAGCATGACAAGTTGTTGCGATGGCACAAAGAAGAACGTAAGAAAGACGGGATGTTGAGAGCACCCGTTGATGGGTTGCAGTGGAGAAAAATTGAGAGGGAGTTCGAGGACTTTGCAGCTGACACAACAAACTTATGGTTTGGTCTTAGTACAAACGGCATGAATCCTTTTGGGGAGCAGAGCTCCAGTCACAGCACCTGGCCCATGACTCTATGTATCTACAACCTTCCTCCTTGGTTGTGCATGAAGCGGAAGTTCATTATGATGTCAGTGCTCATCCAAGGCCCTAAGCAACCCGGCAACGACATTGATGTCTACCTAAGTCCACTAGTTGATGAACTTCTACAGTTGTGGAAAAAACCAGGTGTACGTGTGTGGGATGCGCACACACAGAAGGAAATTGACCTACGAGCGTTGCTGTTTGTAACCATCAATGATTGGCCTGCTCTTAGTAACCTTTCAGGACATACAAACAAGGGATACAATGCATGCACGCACTATTTAGATGATACTGAAAGTATATATTTGGATAAATGTAAGAAGAATGTGTACCTCGGACGTCGTCGATTTCTACCGATCAAGCATATCTTAAGAAAGGCAGGCAACCATTTCTAAGGTGAGCCAGATAATCGGAAGAAGCCTGGCCTCCGTACTGGTGAATATATATTTGATATGGTCAAGAATTTGCAGGTAATCTTTGGAAAGGGTCCTGGCGGACAATCTGTTCCGAATGATGCCAACGGACACGCACCCATGTGGGAGAAGAAATCTATATTTTGGGAACTTGAATATTGGAAAGCCCTAGAGGTCCGCAATGCAATCGACATGATGCACGTGACGAAGAATCTTTGTGTGAACCTGCTAGGCTTCTTGGGCATGTATGGAAAGACAAAAGATACACCGGAGGCACAGGAGGACAAGCAAAGAATTAACGAAAAAGACAGCATGCCTCCAAAGCAGTATCAAGGTCCTGCCAGCTACGCTCTTACGAAAGAAGAGAAGGAAATCTTTTTTGAATGCTTGCTCAGTATCAAGGTCCCGTCTGGCTTCTCATCGAATATAAAGGTTATATAAATATGGCAGAGAAAAAGTTTCAAAATCTAAAGTCTCATGACTGCCACGTGATTATGACGCAATTACTTCTGGTTGCACTTAGGGGGCTTCTACCGGAAAATGTTCGATTAGCCATGTGAAGCTATGCGCATTCCTCAATGCAATTTCTCAAAAGGTAATCGATCCAGAAATCCTACCAAGGTTACAGAATGACCTGGTCCAATGTCTTGTTAGTTTCGAGTTGGTGTTCCCTCCATCCTTCTTCAGTATTATGACGCACGTTCTAGTTCACATAGTCGAAGAGATTAACATTCTGGGTCCTATATTTCTACACAATATGTTCCCCTTCGAGAGGTTCATGGGAGTCTTAAATAAATAATTTCATAACCGTGCTAGGCTAGAAGGAAGCATCACCAAGGGATATGGAACAGAGGAGGTTATTGAGTTTTGTGTTGACTTTGTTCCTGACATTAAGCCGATTCGTCTTCCTGAATCGCGGCATGAGGGGAGACTGGGTGGAAAAGGCACATTAGGAAAGAAAAAAGCAATAAATATGGACGGGCATTCTTTCACTCAAGCACACTACACGGTTCTACAAAATTCCACCTTGGTGAATACATTTATGGAGGAACACAAGGATATTGTACGGTCCAAGAACCCAGAGCAGTCTGAACCATGGATTGAACATAAACATATGGAGACTTTTGCCGGTTGGTTGCAAACAAAGCTCATCAATGACAATGATGTTCCAGATGACCTGTACTGGTTGGCCAAGACACCAAGTTCGACTGTAACGACTTTCAAAGTGGTACGAGATAAATGGGAATACATTTTACACAATCACCAAAGATAAAAAGAGCACCAACCAAAACAGTGGTGTCCGCTATGATGCAACTAACTTTCAAGACACATATTATGGTTACATACACAAGATATGGGAACTTGACTATGGACCTGATCTTAAGGTCCCTTTGTTTCGGTGCAAATGGGTCAAATATACTAGAGGCAAGGTACAGGTATACCCGCAGTACGGAATGACAACAGTGGATCTCAACAATCTTGGATACACAGACGACTCATTCGTCCTAGCCAATGATGTGGCTCAGGTTTTCTATGTGAAGGACATGTCTAGCAAACCAAGGAGAAAAAAACATAAAGAAGCGAATACATCATACGATGAGCCAAAGTGCCACATAGTTCTTTCAGGGAAAAGAAACATTGTGGGAGTGGAGGACAAGACAGACATGTCAGAAGATTATGAAAAGTTTCATGAAATCCCTCCCTTTAGAGTGAAGACTGACCCAAGCATCCTGTTAAATGATGAAGATTCTCCATGGTTACGGCGCAATCATAAGCAAGGGACAAACACGCAGAAAAAGCTTAAACCACGAGATCCCACTCTGGGATGTGATCGGCTTCACCGTCATCACTTTCTATGTGAAGGACATGCATGTAATAAATGACTTTTCGTCCGAAAGCCTCATACTTCGAAAGAGATTGTCCAAATTGTACACGAAGTGCATCCAGTTTTTGCCGTAACCCTCTCAACTCTTTAGAAGTTGCTATGTGGGTGAAATTATGATGTCATGCCAAGTTTCAACCTTTTTAGAGTTCATTTGTACTGCTTTTCAAATTTAGGGTCATTTAGCTCAAAATAAATCATTAAATGCATGAAAAATATCAAATGAAGTCAGAAAGGGTTGAAAATTGATGATATGCCTTTGAATGGTGCATATTGAACACACAAAAAGTATGGAGTTAAAATAAGTTATTAAAAATGAAATCCCTTTGTAATAGATGAGTTTTCGTCCGAAACCCTCATACTTCGAAAGAGATTGTCCAATTTGTACACCAAGTGCATCCAGTTTTTGCCGTAACCCTCTCAACTCTTTAGAAGTTGATATGTGGGTGAAATTATGATGTCATGCCAAGTTGCAACCTTTTCAGAGTTCATTTGTACTGCTTTTCAAATTTAGGGTCATTTAGCTCAAAATAAATCATTAAATGCATGAAAAATATCAAATGAAGTCAGAAAGGGTTGAAAATTGATGATATGCCTTTGAATGGTGCATATTGAACACACAAAAATTATGGAGTTAAAATAAGTTATTAAAAATGAAATCCCTTTGTAATAGATGAGTTTTCGTGTGAAACCCTCATACTTCGAAAGAGATTGTCCAATTTGTACACCAAGTGCATCCAGTTTTTGCTGTAACCCTCTCAACTCTTTAGAAGTTGATATGTGGGTGAAATTATGATGTCATGCCAAGTTACAACCTTTTCAGAGTTCATTTGTACTGCTTTTCAAATTTAGGGTCATTTAGCTCAAAATAAATCATTAAATGCATGAAAAATATCAAATGAAGTCAGAAAGGGTTGAAAATTGATGATGTGCCTTTGAATGGTGCATATTAAACACACAAAATGTATGGAGTTAAAATAAGTTATTAAAAATGAAATCCCTTTGTAATAGATGAGTTTTCGTCCGAAACCCTCATACTTCGAAAGAGATTGTCCAATTTGTACACGAAGTGCATCCAGTTTTTGCCATAACCCTCTCAACTCATTAGAAGTTTATATGTGGGTGAGATTATGATGTCATGCCAAGTTACAACCTTTTCAGAGTTCATTTGTACTGCTTTTCAAATTTAGGGTCATTTAGGTCAAAATAGATCATTAAATGCATGAAAAATATCAAATAAAATCAGAAAGGGTTGAAAATTGATCATGTGCCTTTGAATGGTGCATCTTGAACACACAAAAAGTATGGAGTTAAAATAAGTTATTAAAAATGAAATCCCTTTGTAATAGATGAGTTTTCGTCCGAAACCCTCATACTTCGAAAGAGATTGACCGATTTGTGCACGAAGTGCATCCACTTTTTGCCGTAACCCTCTCAACTCTTTAGTAGTTGCGATGTGGGTGAAATTATGATGTCATGCCAAGTTACAACCTTTTCAGAGTTCATTTGTACTGCTTTTCAAACTCGAGATATGACATTTCAAATGCCATTTAATCAAATTGTCTTATACAACAGTTTTAGTTGTTCAAACATGCATGGAAACGCCATAAACAGAATCTTTATATTTTTCTGATATTTTTTCATATATTTTTTTTTTCATTGGAGTCATAGTTTTTTTTCTATGATTTTTGAAAGTTTAGGGTTTTTTCTGAAAATAATAACTTATAATGAATTAAAAAACCTTTAGTACAGGTGAGAGCCACGCACCGATACTAAAGGTCCATCGCCCCGCGTGTTTTTGGGCAGGACCTGTAGTACCAGTGCGTGGTTCGCACCGGTACTAAAGACCCCTTTAGTACCGGTGCGAGCCACGCACCAGTACTAAAGGTCCTCCACATATAAATAGTGGAGGCCTTGTCCCGGTGCGATCCACGCACCGGGAGAAGCTCATTCGTGCGCCACCAGGCTGCCGGAAATTGCCGTCGCCGCCGCCTACCGCCCCGGCCGCCCCGACCCTGCCGCCCCGACGCCGGGCGCCACCCCGCCGCCACCGCCCCGCCGCCGCCCTGGTAGCGCCCCCACCCAACTCCGGCTCCAGTGAGTGCCCGACCGCCCCCTCCATTATTCCTGTTTTTTCTGTTAATTTAGTTAGTTTAGGTTTAGGTTTAATTTAGTTAGGTTAGGTTTATTTAGTTAGTTTAGGTTTAAGTTAGTTTAATTTAGTTTCTTAGGTTAATTATTAGGTTAGTTAATTGGTTAGTTAGTTTAGTTTACTTAGTTTAGGTTTAATTTAGTTTATGTTTAATTTAGTTTAGGTTTAGTTTAGTTTAGGTTTAATTTAGTTTAGGTTTAGTTTAGTTAGTTAGTTAGGTAGGTCGTCCTTAGGTTATTAGGGTATGTGTTAATTTTGTTAGATGCTAAGTGTTATTTAATTTGTTAGATGTTAAGTGTTAATTTTGCTAAGTTTTATTCAATTTGTTTTCATAATTAAGTGTTTATTCTCGACGTTGACGATGGTGATCCCGCATCCTCGTCGTCGAGTCGCCGGAGTAGGTCACTTGCTTGAGACGAGGGACCCTGTCAGGGATTGGGCTCCGCCGGGCTGGTACTAGGAGGTGCAGCCTTCCGGGCGGCGCAGCTTGGTGAGGAGCTAGCCCGTCGTCGACCCGGAGGTTCTGTGGTGGCGGCCGCATGGGCCACGGAGTTTTTAGAGGCTTGAGTCCCCCGTGGAGGTGGTACAGTACCATGTCAGCAAGGAGAACGAGCATGTCCGTCGCTACATGGCAGCTTTGGAGGGCAGGTCCGACAATACCTGGCAGATTCTTCAGGGATCTCACTACAGCTATGTTCCTGTGATGGTTCCTTCTCTTTGGGTGTCCACTGCCTTCCCCGATATCCGTCGGGTGTTGGGGTTCTAGCTAGATCGATATATTAGCTACTATATATGTGTTATTATGATGTATTAGCTAGATCGATAGATTAGCCGATGTATTAACAATTATCCAAGATAATGAGGTGAGATCTTTTCTAAGAACTACTATATATGTATTCGATGATGCATTGTTAATTAACTATCAGTTATTTTGCTTCTTGAATGCATGCTAATTTGAATACTAATTTGTTTTATCTATATTATTATGGATTAGTTATTAAGCTATGGACAATACCGGTAGAGCTCATGAAGAGGACATCTTCGACATGATACGCTCCTCCGAAAACCCACTGGACCTTCTGGGTGAATCACATGATGATGACGGCTCACAATATCTGAACGATTATGGTGATGGATGTGAGGCTGAGGAAGAACAACTTATGTTCCAAACTCCGGAACAACTAACAATGTCCGGCGAGGTATATACACATATTAGCCTTTGGTGATCATTACATGTGTATTAATTGATTTGTATATATATATATATTAGCAAATCTTTTTTCTTTTAATTATCAGCCCTCCGGATCGAACCAATCTAGTAGAAAGGTACGAGGCGGTGCCAAAATATTGGACGGCAACGTAAAGCTCAATCTTGATGCTTTCAAACATGATGGCGCACCGACTCATCCTGAAGCCAATGCCAAGACATTTGTGCGTCAATGTGGAGTGGTTGTTAGGGATGGAGTCCCGATCACAATGCAAGAATGGATTAAACCAAACAACCCAAAACCAGGAGTGAATTATGTCGATACAAGAATTAAAGATACCCTTTGGCGAGATCTCATGGAGCATTTCATCCTACCAGATTCTCTCTCGGAGCGCCAAATGGACAAAGTTAAGGAGTTTTCTCTCCATAAGATGGCCGATGCGTTCCATACTTGGAAGAAAAGATTATGGATCGAGTACAATGCTAGAGGCCAGAAAGGCGCCCGAATTCATAGGAATATACGAGAAGGTAAGGAATCACTGGATGCATTTATCGAGTACAAGACATCGGAAGCTGCTATGGAGAAGTCGGCAAAGAATAAGATAAATGCGGAGAAAAAAAGTATCACCATAAACTAGGGACAGGTGGATACAAGTCAGCCATTCCTAAGTGGGATGCATTAGAGAATAAGATGCATGCTGAAGGGATCACTCCGATAACCTTTCACTGGCCCCAGAGGTGCAGGAATTGGTTTTTTGCGCATGGGGGAAAGTTGGACCCAGCAGCAGGGAAGATTATTGCACTGGCCAGTCTGAAGCATGCATCAAATGAGTTGATTGATACAATAAAAGCTGCCCAAGAAGGACAGTTTCACCATGATAGAGAGAACGACGAGCTTACACGCGCCCTCGGGAATCCCGAACACGGAGGACGAACACGAGGCGTGGGCGTTGTTCCGTGGTACGAGGGGTTTGCGGGATGGAAGGACAGTTATAAAAGCCGTTCGAGAAAAAAGAAGGTGGAAGCAGACCGACTTTCAAAGTTGGAACAGAAGTATGAGCAACAGCAGCTGTAGATACAGATACTGACCTAGCAAAGGGAAACTCCGCAGCAGGAGGCAGGGGAACCCATCCCATCTACACTGCCGAAAAGCAGCGTGGGTCCACGGGGGCACCACTGGGTCACACCCCCGTGGATGATATCACCGAGAAGACATCTTGTGAGCTAATCCAGAAAATGAAGAACATACCCGTGCGGGTCGCGACGGGCTATGCTTTACCAAATACACCTGATGTTCTCTGGCATTGCAATTTGGTTCTAGCTGGGTATGCTCATGTCGCGGTGGACGCAATAGAGCCAGGATATGATGAACTATTGCTTGACATCCCTGGAGGTGAGGGGGAGTCCACATTGGCAGATGTCGGTCGTGGTCTCATTCTATGGAGTAAGGACTGCATCGTCTTTCCACAGTCGGCGCTAAGGCCACCGACTCCTCCGAGTATCGATGTCCAGTGCGAGGGATCCCAGCCAGAGGCATCACAGCGCTAGCAGTCCCCCCAACCTCGCCAGCAGTCCTCCCCACCTCGCCAGCAGTCCTCCCTACCTCCCCAGCAGTCCTCCCCACCTCGAGAGGCGTCCCACCTCGCCAGCAGTCCTCCCCACCCTCACTAGCAGTCCTCACAACCTTGGGACAGAGCATGACGCGAGTCCATATTGTCGATATCGATCTCCACCGCGTGAGCCGACTCCACCCCGGCAGCGGTCCCGCCAGCAGGGCTCGCAAAAGAGGAAGGCCAACAGTAGTCCTCTTCGGAAGAAAGCAAAGAAGAAACCTGAGCCTCGGGCCAAAAGGAAGTTGCCTTATGACATGGCACCAGAGGAAAACAAAATTGAAAGCGATCACCAAGTGAAAGCCTTTTTTGCGAAGAAGACCATGCCGCCAAAGAAGGTAATACCCAAGGAAGTCCAAGAGCACTTTATGGAACACTTTATTGATCGACCCCCGACATATGTCGAGCGTATGCCGACAGACTAGGAGCGACAGATTCAAAAGGCAAGTGAGCAAAGAAGTCGGGCTAGCCCAAGGAAGAAGTCGGGAAGTACAACATCAACGACAGGAGGTACTACTAGCGGGAAAACAGTTCCCCAGCTCGGAGAACAATCCAAGCAATCGATCTCTCCGCTCAAGGTGAGTACCAATCCAAGCAAGAAATTGATCCAACCAGTCGACGTGCAAGGCAACCCAATCGACCTCGAAGATGTAGAGGCTGCAGGTCTCACTCTTGGCCAAATCCTTGGCACCGAGGAAATCGGTGGGTACGGTGCAACTGAGTATGCAATGCAATATGCTGTCGGAAAACCACTTGTCACACCCGAGCAGTACAAGGAACTACCAACTACGATGCAATGGTTGCATGATTGGTACCTGCGTGAAGCAAAGCGAGGGGAGACGGCGGTCATGGTCAAAGTAAGGAAAGAGCATTACGTCAATGGACGTGACATATGTCTTGAATTCTCAGAACTTTTCCAGTTATACCACATGGACTCTAGAGACAAAACTCTCCTCAGTTGCTATTGTCTGTAAGTGATTTATATCTTTAATAATTTAAGTCTCTAGCTAAGATATCGTTTATTGGCTTATCCTCACTATATATGTTCTTTTCTACGCTATTATGCAGATTGAAGATGTGGGAATTGAAACAAGAGGGAATCAATGACAGTGGGTTCATCGACCCAAGTACCGTTAATGGTCATGTGGTAAAACATTATGCCAAGGACACAGAAGATCTCTTGGAAAATTTTCTAGAGGCACTAATGAATACCAAATCTACTATAATATTTCCTTACAACCTGGGGTGAGTGTTTACTCTCTTGTATACTACTCATTCTATTTTTGCTTACTAGCTTGTTGTCAAGTGTAGTTGATGAGTTATATGCATGCCTGCTTAATTATATAAACTTTTGCGCAGAGACCACTATATCCTCCTAAATATTATCCTCGCTGATGAACTTGTTCAAGTGTACGACTCGGTAGATACACTAGAACAATCATACGTGGACTTGTATTTTATGATAGAACGGTAATTTCAATCTTTATCAACCTCGCTTTCTTTCATTATTTCCTGATATCAAAAGTAATTATAATAACTCTTTCGTTCTTTTTCTTTGCCGCTTAGTGTTTGGAAAAACATGATAGAAAAAAACCATCACGGTCGTCAATGGAACTAAAGCTGAAGTGGAAAAAGATGCAGGTAATTAAGTAGTACTACTTGGTCCGCGCATCTCTTTAATTCTAGTAGCAATACCATTATCACATGCTTGATTATTAATTATCTTATTGGATTCTATTCTTTTGCAAAGTGCGCGAAGCAGCCACAGGGGACAAATTTATGTGGATACACTACTGGAATCAGACAATTAGCCATCTGCCAGCTCTTTGCCATCTGTCTTTCCAAAGCAGACGTCAAAGAACGAGCTGATGGCAAAGAGGGTCTTTGCCATCTGCACTTCTTTGCCATCTGCTGGCAGACAGCAAAGAGTTCTTTGCCGTCTACTGGTAGATGGCAAAGAGTTCTTTGCCGTCTGCTAGCGGATGGCAAAGACCAAAGTGGGCCCCACGGGGCACGACACTGGCTAGGTCAAGCTCTTTGCCATCTGCCACTTCTTTGCCGTCTGCTGGCAGACGACAAAGAGGTGAGGAGGGCCCACGATGTCATGGCGGGGGGCACACCAACGGTTACCATCTTTGCCGTTTGCTGGCAGACGACAAAGAGTTCTTTGTCGTCTGCTAGCGGACGGCAAAGAAATGAACTTAACTTTCGGCCCCACCCCCCGTGCCTCTCTCTCTCACACACATCTCTCTCTCCCTCTCTCTCTCTCAGCGCTGTCACCCCGCCCTCCCGCCGCCGCCCCCTCCCTGCAGCCCTCCTCCACCATAGCCCCCTCCCCACGGCCCTTCTCCACCATCGCCGGAGCCAGGCCACGGCGCCGCCCGCCTCCTCCCCACGTCCCTCCTCCACCACCTCGGCCCGTCTCCCCCGCCGCCCCCTACCCCGCCGCTCCGCCACGTCGGGTCGCCAGCGAGCAGGCACCCCCGACGACCCAGTTCCGCCCCTCCCCCTCTGCCGCCCCGCGATGCCGCCTCGACCCCCCCTCCGGTGAGCTCCAGCCTCCCCCCGTTTTAAGAAGAAGAAGAAACATAAGAAGAGGAGGAGGAGAAGAAAAAAGAAGAAGAAGAAGAAGAAAAGAGGAGAGGAGGAGAAAAGAAGATGAAAAAAGGAAAGGAAGAAGAAGAGGAGGAGGAGGAGGAGAAGAAAAAACAAGAAGAGGAAGAAGAAGAAGAAAAAAGAGGAGAGGAGGAGAAGAAGAGGACAAAGGAAAGGAGGAAGAAGAAGAAGAAGGTTAAAAAGGAAGAAAAGGAAGAAAAGGAAGAAGAGGAAGAAGAAAAAAAAGAAGAAAAATAGGAAAAACCCTGACCCCGACCCCGACCCGACACCCCGACCTCGACCCCAACCCGACACCCCCACCCCAACACGGCATCCCCGACACCCCGACCCCAACACGACACCCCCGACACCCCCGACCCCGACACGGCATCCCCGACACCCCGACCCCAACACGGCATCCCGACACCCTGACCCCGACACGACACCCCCGACACCACGACCCCGACACGACACCCCCTACAACCCGACCCCGACATGACACCTCGACACGGTACCCTTGAGCACGACACAGTGTCCCGACCCCGACACGACACCCCCGACACCCCGACCCCGACATGACACCCTGAAACCCCGACACGGGACCCCCGACCACGACACAGCAACCCTACCCCGACACAACTTCCCGGACACCCCGACCCCGACACGACACCCCGACACCCCGACCCCGACACGGCACCACCGACACCCCGACCCCGACACGACACCCCCTACACCCCGACCCCGACATGACACCCCGACACCCCGACACGGCACCCCCGACCACGACACAGCACCCTGACCCCGACCCCGACATGACACCCTAGAACTACTACTATGCGCGGGACACCGGGCACCGGCGTCACTTGTGGGATGTGGATCTAGTGTTCAATGCCGAGCGCCACATGTATCTCGCACCGATGATATTTGCTATTTAGGGTTTCATCGACGTCGAGGAACCCCCTAACCCGACACAGCACCCCTACCCCGACACGACATCCCCAACACCCCGACCCCGACATGACACCCCGACACCCCGACCCCGACACGGCACCCCCGACCATGACACAGCACCCCTACCCCGACATGATACCACAGACACCCCGACCCCGACACGACAAAGGTCATATATTTGTGAATTATGAGTTAGGTCATATATTTTTCGATTTTTTTATACAAAACATCATATTTATGTTGATCAGGTGGATTTAAATGTTGTGCATCGGTACAATGCGTGTGTGACTTTCGGTCTGTCGTTGCTCCTTGTGTGACTTTCATGTGTGTTCTTGATGGAGGAATCCCGACTATTGTCGTGGGGGGCGCCTCATCATTCTTCTCTTCTTTGCGATATACTCGTTGATATATTGCGCAAGAAGAGAAGAGGTGGGGCATCCATCACCGGCGGTCGAACTATTACTGTGAGAGAGTGCCCACCAACATATATACACCACCATATCAGTATGAGAGAGAGAGCACCAACACACCATGAGATATGAGAGTTACTTAAGGAAAGCCTCGACGAACCGAAAGTCACACACGCATTATACCGATGTACATCCACCCACGATGTAATACCAATTACTATTATGTAGATATATATTATTAATTAGTTCATGTTATTAGGTATTCAATTTTTTTATGTTGAACGAATTTCGTTCACTCTTTGTCATTGTAGGTGTTGATAGATGGTGGCCGGGGGTCGAGAGGGCTATGAGCCTCCTTCCTCGGCGCATGATGGGAGGGGTGCTATTATTCCACCCCAGCAACTCCGAAGAGCGCTGGTACATAGCATGCAGACACCGGCGGGCGCTTCTTCTTCTACCGGGAGAGGTCAGGGGAAGTCGAAGAGAGGTGCTAGAGGTAGGAAGGCTGCTGCGCCTTCCTCGCCACCACCCCTAGCTGATTCTACCGACCACATGAGTGCTCCATCTTAGGTGGACCCGTCTGACTTGGACCCGTCTCGGACTCCGGTCCACGAGCCTCGGGTCGGCGAGCCTCGGGTCACCGAGCCTTCGTCCCAGGAGACTCCGGTCCGAGAGTCTTCGTCCCAGGAGACTCAGGTCCCAGAGTCTTCGTCCCACGTGACTCCAGAGGCTAGTGGTCATGCTGATGGTGGCGAGGACAATTACTTGTCTGAGGACACCTATAGCGAGGGCGAGCTGGTTCAGGAGGGCAAGAAGGTCTACCAGCGTGGTTGTACAAAGCTGCCTCCCGTGCCGATGACCCGCGAGCATAGGTGGTTGATCGCGCCTAAAGTGGAGAAGTGCATTTACTCTTTTTTAAACTTTTGCCTTCATGTTTCTTCAAATTAATATCTAATGTGTTGGCCTTGTCATACTGCAAGGGTTCAAAATACGAGTGTGGTGTCTGTAGGCCCAACCAGGTCCTTGGTGTGCTTCTCCGGCACCACTTCCCGGGGAAGGTCCAGTTGCCCGGTGAGGGTGAGGCTCGACAGGTAGCACTGACCTGGGAGCTATACAAGGCTGCCCCGGCCACGTCGGAGGAGATGGTCGACGGTGACTTGTGTGAGACGGTGGCTGACATTGTGATCCGTCGCTTCTGGGTAATTTCTCCTTTATAGAATTAAAAATAAACAATAACTAGTGATTGTACTAATAAGTGTCTAATGTGTTGTCTTGTTTGATTGCAGACCTTCTACAGGTGTCTTGAGGAAGACAAGGCGAGAGCGGCTATTGTTCTCGAAGCCGAGTACAAGCGCCTACTTCAGAACTTATGGCACGAGGCTCGGGTGCAGGCTATTCGTGACTACTACGCCTCGAGTAACATTAAGAGGGCCAAGAAGAAGTGCCGCAAAAATTATCTGAGTAAGGAGAAGTTTATGAAGGCAATTATCTATTCTTAAGGCCTTGTACTTAGTTTCTTTGATTTGATTCGTAGGCGTAACACTGAAATTTCTCTTGTCTAACTTAGGTGCCCCCGAGATGGTGTGCGGATAGGATGGAATGTTGGGAGGCATTGGTGGATGAGTGGTGCTCTCCCGAATGGCTAGCCGAACACAACAAGGCCAAGGAAGCATGCCCAAATGAGAGGTGTGCCACACCATCAAGGGAGCTCCAACCTGTTTGAGTATGGGGATAACTGGGTATGTGGTTTGCTTCATGATTCATGCAATTTCATTCTTCATGCTAGCTTGAGCCCTTAACTAATATTGTGTTCACCTCATTTAGGCGAGAGAAAATAAGAAGGAGGTGCCACCTCTGTTCGACCTCTATGCCATGGCCCATACTGCCTCGTACAAGAAGGCCAAGGCATTCTCTGAGGATGACCTCGATCATCCAGAGAGCTTCAGCAACATCTCCTCCCACAACAAGCTCGTGAGGTACAGAGATGAGGGGAAGGCGAGGAAAGGGGAGGACTTCAACCCGAGCCAGAGTCCTTTTGATCCAGAGCTCCTGATGATATCTGGTGGTGGGAGGCCCCATGGCTCAATAGCCATTGGGGATGGACTGATACGTTGTCCTAGAACTCTCCTAGAGATCAAGAAGCGCCAGACGAGCTCTGATCCTGAGATAAGGCCTCGTCCACGGCCAATGGAGCTTCCCATTGAGGCTAGGGCCCAGGAGCTTCTGGCGGAGGCAAACAGGCAGGAGGCACAGAGGGAGAGGGACATGGAGGAGAGGACGGCTAAGCTGTTGGAGGAGGAGAGGAACCGGAACGACGCGTCTCACCGGGCCATATACGAGCTCCTCGTGGTAAGTTTCTCCTGCATATTAGCCAAATCATGCACGTAATGTTCGTTTCATCACTAACTAATATGAATGACTCGTGAAAAAAAATGTGCACACCGTGTGCTAGAACAATGGTCAGACCCCTCCGTCGATGCCCCAAATTGCTATAGCACCCACGGTGAGTTTCATTTAAATGGTCATTAGTTACTAGTATTCACATTTGAGTTGCACCATGCTAAGGAGACATTGCAAATGATCTTTGGTGCAGCGTGCCTCCCGACAAGCATCGACCGATCCTTCTGCGTCTGCCGCAACCCCGACCATCCTTCTACGTCTCACCCTAGCCCAAACCCTACCGGTCCTTCACCTCCGTGTTGATGGTAAGTTTTTCCAAGTGTTTTCATTAACAAATGCATACTTATCTTAAGAAATGACCTACTTAGCTCCAAAATGACCTATACTTAGCTTATTTTCCTCAAAAATGACTTGATATGCTTAGTTAGCTAGAAAAGGGTATATTCTACCTAGGATAGCTATAAATGACCTATACTTAGCATTTTTCCTCCAAAATGACTTGATATGCTTAGTTAGCTAGAAAATGGCATTAGTACCTAGTATAGCTCAGTAATGATCTATAGCTAGCTTAGCTAGTTCATTTATGACATAATTAGCTCACTTAGGTACAAAATGGCATAACTACCTAGGATAGCTCAATAATGATCTATAATTAGCTTAGCTAGTTCATTTATGACATAATATGCTCACTTAGGTAAAAAATGGCAGAATAACCTTGGTTTACCTCCAAAATGACCTATACTTAGCTTATCTTCCTCAAAAATACAGAATAACCTTACTTAGAACCAAAATGATATATTCTACCTAGGATAGCTCTAAAATGACCTATACTTAGCATTTTTTCCTCCAAAATGACTTGATATGCTTAGTTAGCTAGAAAATGACATTACTACCTTGGAGAAGAGGAGAGGAGAGGATAAAAAGAAAGAGAAGATAAATTCTTCTTCTTTTTCTTCTTTTTCTTCTACCTAGTCTTCTTCTTCTT
The DNA here is from genome assembly GCA_022496015.1 of Hordeum marinum. Lineage (NCBI taxonomy): Eukaryota > Viridiplantae > Streptophyta > Magnoliopsida > Poales > Poaceae > Hordeum > Hordeum marinum. Next base: position 529,324,832 of record CM039678.1, on the reverse strand, counting down.
CTAACTCTCATCTTTCCTACTTTGCAGATTTGCTATAGATGAGGAAGCTTGCATTGATGGAGTGTACTCTTCTACTTCTACTTCCTTTGTGTTTATTGGATATGTTGGAAACTTGTTTTGGATATGTATGTTGGACACTTGTTTTCGATATGTATGTTGGATATGTTGTTCGAAACTTGTATATGTTGTTGGAACTTATTTGGTATGCTTGTTGGAACTTGTTGAATGATATGTATGTTTTGGATATGTATGTTGGATATGTATATGTTGGTTATATATGAATTCTGTCAAACTGAACGATTTTAAGAAAAATAAAAAATAGGGGCTATATGGCCACTTTGCCGTCTGCTGGCGGACGACAAAGGGCTTTGCCGTCTGCCAGCAGACGGCAAAGTGGCAACATGGCAGCTACCTGTGCAAACTGAGGCTGGCCTAGGTGGATTCTTTGACGTCAGCTGGCAGAAGACAAAGAACCTAAGGTCTTTGTCGGCTGCCAACTGACGGCAAAGCACGTTGGTAAGCCCCCTAACGGAGCTAAGTTGCCACGTGTGTCGTCCAGGCACTTTGTGTTCGCTGGCGGATGGCAAAGATTCAAAGGTCTTTGCCGTCCGCTAGCGGACGGCAAAGAGGCCTTTACCGTGGCTCATTCAGCCGGACGGTTTGCCGTCCGAGATTCATGCCTTTGCCGTCCGCGATGGCGGACGACAAAGTATCTATTTCTTGTAGTGATACTTCCTCTGCGAGAACATTCGCATCCAGACCGAAAGCCGTATACGTCGCAAAGGAGCACGTGAAAGACAACTCCGGGTTTGGCAGATGATGTGGAAGCTCTCACCCGAGAAACGCTTTGTAGCACTTCAAGAGGAATTTGCGGCATTTCTTCTTCGAGATGTCATTGATGTAAATGGAGAGCACTATTGCTTACCGCCGCCTTAATAATGCCAGCAAACCAGTAGTAGAAAACTGAGATTTCATCCGGAGCAATTGTTGGGGAACGTCGCATGGGAAACAAAATTTTTCCTACGCACACGCAAACCTATCCATGGTGATGAGCATCTACGAGAGGGAGATTGGATCTACATACCCTTGTAGATCGCTAAGCGGGAAGCGTTAAGAAACGCGGTTGGTGTAGTCGAACATCTTCGCGATCCAAATCGCCGAGCGTCCCGCGATCTCATCACGATCCGTCCCGCGATCCAATCACGATCCGTCCCGTGAACTCATCACGATCCGTCCCGCGATCTCATCACGATCCATCTCACGATCTTGATCACGATCTTTCCCGCGAACTCATCACGATCCGTTTCGCAATCTCATCACGAACTGTCTCGCGATCTCGATCACGGTCCTTCCGATCTAGCGCCGAACGGACGGCACCTCCGCGTTCAGCACACGTGCAGCTTGATGACGATCTCCACCGTCTCGATCCAGCGAGAGGAGGTGGAGAGGAGAGAGACTTCACCGGCAGCGTGACGGCGCTCCGGTGATGGTGGTGGAGTGATTCCGGCAGGGCTTCGCCTAAGCGCTGCGGAAAACCGATCTAGAGGAGAAACTGTGCACCGGTGAAACGGGTAGCACATGGCCGGAAATTCTGTCCAAAAACCACCCAATCCACTAGTATACATAGGAGGAGAGGAGAGGAGAGGCAGCCAAGGCCTTTGGGTCGGCCGAAATAGGAGGTGGGAGCAATCCTACTTCACCTCCAATCCTAGTTGGAGTAGGATTGCCTCCTATTGGCTGATTTTCCACTTTTTGCTTTAGGACTTTCTCTCCTGCGCCATGGGCCTTTGTGGCTGTTTTCCCAGCCCAGTAAGGTCTGGTTATTATTCTCCCACAGCCCATGGACCTCTTGGGGTCGAAATACCCCTCCTGGAGGTCCTCCGGTACACTACCGGCACTCCCGGTACAATACCGATACTCCCGGTACACTACCGATGAGCCCGAAACTATTCCGGAAACCAAACTGGGACTTCCTATATATGAATCTTTACCTCCGGACCATTCCGGAGCTCCTTGTGACGTCCGGGATCTCATCCGGGACTCCGAACAACCTTCGGTCACCACCATACATAACTCTACACTACCGAAACGTCACCGAACCTTAAGTGTGCAGACCCTGCGGGTTCGAGAACTATGTAGACATGACCGAGACACCTCTACGGTCAATAACCAATGGCGGGACCTGGATGTCCACATTGGTTCCTACATATTCTACGAAGATCTTTATCGGTCGAACCTCTATGTCAAGGATTCAGTTAATCCCGTATATCGTTCCCTTTGTTCTTCGGTATGTTACTTGCCCGAGATTCGATCGTCGGTATGTCCATACCTAGTTCAACCTCGTTACCGGCAAGTCTCTTTACTCGTTCCGTAATACAAGATCCCTCAACTAACAATTAGTCACATTGCTTGCAAGGCTTATTGTGATGTTGCATTACCGAGTGGGCCCCGAGATACCTCTCCGTTACACGGAGTAACAAATCCCAGTCTCGATCCATGCCAACTCAACAGACACCATCGGAGATACCTGTAGAGCACCTTTATAGTCACCCAGTTACGTTGCGACGTTTGATACACACAAGGCACTCCTCCGATATCCGTGAGTTGCATGATCTCATGGTCATAGGAACATATACTTGACATGCAGAAAACAGTAGCAATAAACTCACACGATCATATGCTATGTTTGTAGTTTGGGTCTTATCCATCACATCATTCTCCTAATGATGTGATCCCGTTATCAAATGACATCTCATGTCCATGGCTAGGAAACCTTAACCATCCTTTGATCAACGAGCTAGTCCATTAGAGGCATACTAGGGACATGGTTTTGTCTATGTATCCACACATGCATTTAAGTCTCCGATCAATACAATTATAGCATGGATAATAAACGATTATCATGAACAAGGAAATATGATAATAACTAATTTATTATTGCCTCTAGGGCATATTTCCAACAGTCTCCCACTTGCACTAGAGTCAATAATCTAGTTCACATCACCATGTGATTCGCATTGTTATGAATCTAACACCCAATGAGTTCTGGGGCTCGATCATGCTTTGCATGTGAGAGAGGTCTTATAGTCAACGGGCCTGCGATATTCAGATCGTGTGTACTTTGCATATCTCTATGTGAAACCGTAAACACTGCTACCACACTCCACTTGGTACTATTTCCAAATGGCTGCTCCACTATACGTATCCAGATTGCTACTACTAGTCATCCGGATAGGTGTTAAAGCTTGCATCGACGTAACTCTTTACGACGAACTCTTTATCACCTCCATAATCAAGAAACATTTCCTTAGTCCTCTGGTTACTAAGGATAATTCCGACCGCTGTCCAGTGATCCACTCCTGGACCACTCTTGTACCCCTTGACAGACTCATGGCAAGGCACACATAGGTGCGGTACACAGCATGGCATAATATAGAGCCTATGGCTAAGGCATAGGGGACGACGTTCGTCTTTTCTCTTTCTTCTGCCGTTGTCGAGCTTTGAGTCTCACTCAACTTCACACCTTACAAATCAGACGAGAACTATTTCTCTGGCTGATCCATTTTGAACTCTTTCAAAATCTTGTGAAGGTATGCACTCATTGAAAGTCTCATCAAGCATCTTGATCTATCTCTATAGATTTTGATGCTCAACAATTAGGTAGCTTTATCCAGGTCTTCCTTTGAAAATCACTTTCCAAATAACCGTTTTATGCTTTCCAAAAACTCTACATTATTTTTGAACAACAATATGTCATCCACATATACTTATCAGAAATTCTATAGTGCTCCCACTCACTTTATTGCAAATACAAGTTTCTCATAAACTTTGTATAAACATCAAAACTTTGATCACCTCATCAAAGCGTATATTCCAACTTTGAGATGCTTGCTTCAGTCCATGGAAGGATCACCAAAGCTTGCACACCTTTTAGCATCCTTAGGCCTGACAAAACCTTCTGGTTGTATCACATACAACCTTTCCTCAAGTAAACCATTAAGGAAACGATGTTTTGACATCCATCTGCCAGATTTCATAATTGAAAACACAGCAACTGCTAACATAATTCCAACAGACTTTTAGCATCGCTACGAGTGAGAAAGTCTCATCGTAGTCAACTCCTTGAACTTGTCACAAACATCTTTGCAACAAGTCGAGCTTTACAAATAGTGACATTCACCATCAGTGTCTGTCTTCATTTTAAAGATCCATTTGCACTCAACGACCTACCGTCCAACGAGCAAGTCTACCAAAGTCTACACTTGGTTTTAATACATGGATCCTATCTCGGATTTCATGGCCTCCAACCATTTGTTGGAATCCGGGCCCATCATCGCTTCTCCATAGCTCGTAGGTTCATCGTTGTCCAACAACATGACCTCCAAGACAGAGTTGTCGTACCGCTCAGGAGCAGTACACATCCTTGTCGACCTACGAAGTTCGATAGTAACTTGATCCTGAAGCTTCATGATCATCATCATTAACTTCCTCTTCAACTAACGTAGGCTTCACAGAAACATCTTTCTGCGCTGCGCTACTCTCTGGTTGAACAAAGGTTTAACAACCTCATCAAGTTCTATCTTCCTCCCACTCAATTCTTTCGAGAGAAACTTTTTCTCGAGAAAGGACCCAGTTCTAGCAACAAACACTTTGCACTTGGATCTGAGATAGAAAGCATACCCATCTGTTCTTAGGGTATTCTATGAAGATACATTTGTCCGCTTTGGGTTCTAGCTTATTATGTGAAAACATTTTCCACACAAGCATCGCAGCCCCAAACATTAAGAAATGACAGCTTAGGTTTCTATCAAACCATAATTCACATGGTGTCATCTCAACGGATTTAGATGATGCCCTATTTAAAGTGAATGTAGTTGTCTTTAATGCATAACCCCAAAAATTATAGTAGTAAAACGATAAGAGACATCACAGTATGCACTATATCAATAGAGCATGACTATGATGTTCGGACACACCATCACACCATGGTGTTCCAGGTGGCGTTAGTTGTGAAACAAATTTCACGTTGTCTTAAGTTGTATGCCAAACTCGTAACTCAGATATTCACCTCCACGATCATATCGCGGTCATTTTTATCTTCTTGTCACGATGATCTTTAAACTTCACTCTGAATTTGCTTGAACCTTTCAAACGATTCAGACTTCTGTTTCATTAAGTAAATATACACTATATCTACTCAAATCATCAGTGAAGGTAAGAAAATAACGATATCCACTGCACGCTACAAGACTCACTAGATTGCATACATCAACATGTATCATTTCCAATGAATCACTTGCCCGCTCCATCCAACGGGGTCCTTTAGTCATCTTGCCCAAGAGGCATGGTTCACATGTCTCAACCGATTCGAAATCGATGAGTCCAAATATCCATCAGCATGGAGTTTCTACATGCGCTTTATACCAATATGACATTTAGCGGCAGTGCCACAAGTATGTGGTACTATCATTATTAACTTTGTATCTTTTGACATCAATGTTATGAACATGTGTACTACTACGATCAAGATTTCAACAAACCATTCTCACTGGGTGCATGACCATTGAAGGTATTATTCATGTAACTAGAATAACCATTATTCTCTGACTTAAATGAATAACCGTATTGCAACAAACATGATCTAATCATGTTCATGCTCAACAAAAACACCAAATAACATTTATTTAGGTTCGTCACTAATCCTGAAGGTAGAGAGAACGTGCGATGTTGATCACATCAACCTTGGAAACATTTCCAACACACATCGTCACCTCACCCTTAGCTAGTTCTCCGTTTATTCCGTAGCTTTTATTTCGAGTTACTAACATTTAGCAACCGAACCGGTATCCAATACCCAGGTGCTACTAGGAGTACTAGCAAGGTACACATCAATAACTCGTATATCAAATATACTTCTGTCGATGTTGCCAGCCTTCTTATCTACCAAGTATCTAGGGTTGTTCCGCTTCAGTCACCTCTCACCTCATAATAGAAGCACTTAGTCTCGGGTTTGAGTTCAACTTTGGGTTGCTTCACTGGAGCAGCAACTGACTTGCTATCCATGAAGTTTCCCTCCTTGCTCTTGCCCTTTTCGAAACTAGTGGTTTGATTAACCATCAACACTTGACGCTCCTTCTTGATTTCTACCTTCGCGGTGTCAAACATCGCGAACAGCTCAGGGATCAATACTTCTATCCCTGGTGTATTATAGTTCATCACTAAGTTCTAGTAGCTTTAGTGACAGTGACTTGGAGAACTATATCAATCACTATCTTATCTGGAAGATCAACTCCCACTTGATTCAAGCGATTGTAGTACCCAGACAATCTGAGTACATGCTCAACGATTGAGCTATTCTCCTTCATCTTACAAGCAAAGAATCTTGTTGGAGATCTCATATCTCGCAACAAAGGCACGAGCCTGAGATCACAATCTCTGCTCCTAGAACATCTCATATGTTCCGTGACGTTCAAAACGTTTTGGAGCCTCAATTCTAAGCCGTAATGCATGACGCACTAAACTATCAAGTAGTCATCGAAACGTGCCTGTTAGATGTTCACAACATCTATAGACGACGCTAGAGGGGGTGGCGCACCGAGCGGTGCATTAAGGACATAAGCCTTCTGTGCAGCAATGAGGACAATCCTCAGATCACGGACCCAGTCCGCAATTTTGCTACCAACATCTTTCAATTCTATTTCTCTAGGAACATATAAAAATACAAGGGAGCTACAGCGCGAGCTAGTAATCTACAACATAATTTGCAAAGACACTTTGACTATGTTCATGATAATGAGTTCAATTAATCATATTACTTAAGAACTCCCACTCAAATTGACATCCCTCCGATCATTCGAGTGATACATGATCCAAATTCACCAACTCAAGTCCGATCATCACGTGAGTTGAGGTGGCTGCAGTGGTGAACATCATTATGTTGATCATATCTACTATATGACTCATGTTCGACCTTTCGATCTCTCGTGTTCCGAGGCCATGTCTGTACATGCTAGGCTTGTCAAGTTTAACCCGAGTGTCCTGCGCGTGCAAATCTGGCTTGCACCCGTTGTATGTGAACGTAGAGTCTATCACACCCGATCATCACGTGGTGTCTCAACACGACGAACTTTCGCAACGGTGCACACTCGGGGAGAACACAGTTCATCTTGAAATTCAAGTGAGGGATCACCTTATAATGCTACCGCCGTACTAAGCAAAACAAGGTGCATAAAAGGATTAACATCTCATGCAATTCATAAGTGACATGATATGGCCATGAACTTGTGTTTAAGATCTCCATCTTCGAAACACCGGCATGATCTCCATCGTCACCGGCACAACACCATGATCTCCATCATCTTGATCTCCATCAATGTGTTTCCATTGGGGTTGTCACGCCCTGCATGCTTCTACTACTATTGCTACCGTAGCGATAAAGTAAAGCATTACATAGCGCTTAATGATTGACACGCAGGTCATACAATAATTAAAGACAACCCTATGGCTCCTGCCGGTTGCCGTACTCATCGACATGCAAGTCGTGATAATCTATACATCACATGATCATCTCATACATCACATATATCTCATCATGTAATTGGCCATATCACATCACAACATACCCTGCAAAAACAAGTTAGACGTCCTCTAATTGTTGTTGCATATTTTACGTGGCTGCTATGGGTATCTAGCAAGAACGATTCTCACCTACGCATAAACCACAACGGTGATACACTAGTTTGCTTTTCAACCTTCTCAAGGACCGCCTTTGTCGAATCCGATCCAACTAAAGTGAGAGAAACTGTCACCCGCAAGCCATCTAGGCAACAAGTTGCGTCGAGGGAACCGGTCTCTCGTAAGCGTACGAGTAATGTTGGTCCGGGCCGCTTCATCTCACAATCCCGCTGAACCAAAATACGACCAAGGGAGGAAGCAATCTAAGCATCAACGCCCACAAACCTTTTGTGTTCTACTTGAGATCTCATCGAACCATCAACCTAGCTCATGATGCCACTGTTGGGGAACGTCGCATGGGAAACAATTTTTTTCCTACGCACATGCAAACCTATCCATGGTGATGAGCATCTACGAGAGGGAGAGTGGATCTACATACCCTTGTAGATCGCTAAGCGGGAAGCGTTAAGAAACGCGGTTGGTGTAGTCGAACATCTTCGCGATCCAAATCGCGAGCGTCCCGCGATCTCATCACGATCCGTCCCGCGATCCAATCACGATCCGTCCCGTGAACTCATCACGATCCGTCCCGCGATCTCATCACGATCCGTCTCACGATCTTGATCACGATCTGTCCCGCGAACTCATCACGATCCGTTCCGCAATCTCATCACGAACTGTCTCGCGATCTCGATCACGGTCCTTCCGATCTAGCGCCGAACGGACGGCACCTCCGCGTTCAGCACACGTGCAGCTTGATGACGATCTCCACCGTCTCGATCCAGCGAGAGGAGGTGGAGAGGAGAGAGAGTTCACCGGCAGCGTGACGGCGCTCCGGTGATGGTGGTGGAGTGATTCCGGCAGGGCTTCGCCTAAGCGCTACGGAAAACCGATCTAGAGGAGAAACTGTGCACCGGTGAAACGGGTAGCACGTGGCCGGAAATTCTGTCCAAAAACCACCCAATCCACTAGTATACATAGGAGGAGAGGAGAGGAGAGGCAGCCAAGGCCTTTGGGTCGGCCGAAATAGGAGGTGGGAGCAATCCTACTTCACCTCCAATCCTAGTTGGAGTAGGATTGCCTCCTATTGGCTGATTTTCCACTTTTTGCTTTAGGACTTTCTCTCCTACGCCATGGGCCTTTGTGGCTGTTTTCCCAGCCCACTAAGGTCTGGTTATTATTCTCCCACAGCCCATGGACCTCTTGGGGTCGAAATATCCCTCCCGGAGGTCCTCCGGTACACTACCGGCACTCCCGGTACAATACCGATACTCCCGGTACACTACCGATGAGCCCGAAACTTTTCTGGAAACCAAACTGGGACTTCCTATATATGAATCTTTACCTCTGGACCATTCCGGAGCTCCTCATGACGTCCGGGATCTCATCCGGGACGCCAAACAACCTTTGGTCACCACCATACATAACTCTACACTACCGAAACGTCACCGAACCTTAAGTGTGCAGACCCTGCGGGTTTGACAACTATGTAGACCTGACCGAGATACCTCTACGGTCAATAACCAATGGCGGGACCTGGACGTCCACATTGGTTCCTACATATTCTACGAAGATCTTTATCGGTCGAACCTCTATGTCAAGGATTCAGTTAATCCCGTATATCGTTCCCTTTGTTCTTCGGTATGTTACTTGCCCGAGATTCGATCGTCGGTATCTCCATACCTAGTTCAACCTCGTTACCGGCAAGTCTCTTTACTCGTTCCGTAATACAAGATCCCGCAACTAACAATTAGTCACATTGCTTGCAAGGCTTATTGTGATGTTGCATTACCGAGTGGGCCCCGAGATACCTCTCCGTTACACGGAGTAACAAATCCCAGTCTCGATCCATGCCAACTCAACAGACACCATCAGAGATACCTGTAGAGCACCTTTATAGTCACCCAGTTACGTTGCGACGTTTGATACACACAAGGCACTCCTCCGATATCCGTGAGTTGCATGATCTCATGGTCATAGGAACATATACTTGACATGCAGAAAACAGTAGCAATAAACTCACACGATCATATGCTATGTTTGTAGTTTGGGTCTTATCCATCACATCATTCTCCTAATGATGTGATCCCGTTATCAAATGACATCTCATGTCCATGGCTAGGAAACCTTAACCATCCTTTGATCAACGAGCTAGTCCATTAGAGGCATACTAGGGACATGGTTTTGTCTATGTATCCACACATGCATTTAAGTCTCCGATCAATATAATTATAGCATGGATAATAAACGATTATCATGAACAAGGAAATATGATAATAACTAATTTATTATTGCCTCTAGGGCATATTTCCAACAGCACTAGCTAGCTAGTCCCGGCCAAGTTTTGGGCCTTAAGTTATAAGTCCTAGAATATATATGGATGTGTAATTCCATTTGTATATATATTGTTTATGAGATATTGTATATTATATTACATATATATATGCATCAACATGTGTAATGTTTATAGTATGTAGCACCGTAAAATAAACTTGAAATGAATGGAAAACTAAAACCTAATTAAAAGCTAAAAAACAGAACACTTAGTACCGGTTGGTATCACCAACCGGTACTAAAGGTCCTCCACCACCAGCCCACGCAGGCAGCTACATGGTGGGCCTTTAGTACCGGTTGGTATCACCAACCGGTACTAAAGGTCCTACACCGCCAGCCCACGCAAGCAGCCATGTGGTGGGCCTTTAGTACTGGCCCATGGGCCAACCGGTACTAAAGGTCTGGACCTTTAGTCCCAACCCTTTATACAGGTTGGGGAACCGGTACTAAAGGCACATCCCGACCGGGACTACTGATCGACATTCTACTAGTGCCCATAAGCCGCACAAAGCAAACATTGTCTGATTGCTCCACCAGCTTCAGATTGGTCCATATCATTTCGGATGCGATTTACCTCACGTCTTCCCCCTGCTAGTTCGACAAAGTTCAGGATCCGGGATGTATAATCTCTCACCATCGTTTACCTTGCTGAAATTGCCGACTACTCTAAACCCTATCATCTTACCTGTCCAGACATTGAGTACTGCCTCTTTTGAATAGTATGGAGACACGGAGGAGATAGCGTCCAACTCAATCTGGTCACAGGCAGCCAACACATGTGAGCAAGGCAGGTGCAACAACTACGGTTTGTTGCATGTACACTCACAAGTTGGATAAAATTCGGTTCCAATTTTAACCTCATGCGTCCTCACCTCATTTGCAGAACCAAAACCATCAGTAGGAAAATGAACCTCATACCTCCTTTCCTGATTACCTATGAGTGTGACAGTGTGCTTTTTTTGCTTTCTTTATCTTCTGAGCCATGTACTCCATGACATAGCTACAATAAGGCGTGTTCTGATTAACTGCAATATGCTTCTTTGATAACTCGTGACTTTCTCTGAAATATCTCAAAGTGCCATGGAATACACCCTCCACAATAGCTGTCAGTGGCAAAGCTCTATTCCCTCTGAGTACAAAGTTGTACACCTCTGCAAGATTGGTTGTCATGTGACCATATCTATCTCCATGGGTGTCATGTAGAAAAGACCAATTCACTAGAGGCTCTTTCTCTATCCACTCAAAAAAATTCTTTATTGCCCTGCCCTTCTTTCTCTTCGTATTAGGAGGGTCAATTGCTCGCAAGTCACAAAGACCTACTGGCTCCTCAAGCTCCGCGATGAGTGTTGTTAAGTTAACCTAGTCTTTTTCCATTTTCTTCCTAGCAAGGACCCGCTTCTTAATAAACTCATCTAGTTTTGACCAAATAAATTCGTATTTGCGTTGCTGGTTCTGTTTGCATAAATTTTTGAACAAGTTCATCAACCGTTTGTTCTTGAACTGTGAGAAAAAAATTGCACCCAGATGGCGCATGCACCACCGTCTTTGCAAGTCCTTCCAAGGTGTTGCCTCGTCAGCTGTTGGATTACTTAGTGTCTTCACGGCCTTCAATATACTAGGATGTCCGTCATGAATGACACACACGTTTGGTCGGTCCTTAAAGATCGCAATTTTAACTTGCCGGAAGAACCATACCCAGATCGGAAAGTTCTCACCCTCCACAAATGCCATGGCTAGTGGGATAATTTGGTTGTTCCCGTCCACACCAATACGAGTCAGGATTTGCCCTTTGTACTGACCAGTCAGGAATGTACCATCCACAAACATCACAACAGGACAATGCCGGAAAGCTTCGATGCACAAACCGAAAGAGAAGAATACTCGTTTCAACACCTTGTAATCTGGTATAATCTCCAACCTCGTGTGTTGTATGTTAACATAAGTGCCGGGATTCCTCTCCTTCAGTATGTCAAGGAGACGGACAACATTATCATATGAGTCGAAGAACGTCCCAAACCTTTCCTCCATAGCCTTCTGCTTAGCCCTCCAAGCCTTCCCATATGGAATGTCATAATTCCATCTAACCTTCACCGCTTTCTGGATATGTTTTGCTTCCATATCTTTCTTCTCAACTATCTCAGTATACATGAGTTGCGCTATGAGAGTTGAAGTCAGGTTTGGTGGACGAACCAACAGGTTTTTCCTCACACAATTATGCGGGACCACATTGGTGACAACCCAGTGGATGTTATACTTTGGCACGTGGTCGTGCACCTTCGCAGGACAACCTGATTCAACACACTTCACGGTATATTTTGTTGAACTCGATATGTGTGTCTCGAAAACCCTCTGCGTAGATATAGCCCACTTTATCACCGCGTACTTCAATTTTTTCTTTGTGTCAAACATAGCCTCGATCTGGACTTGGTTCAGATTATATTGCCATGGAGTCTCATGGCCATTGTTAACACTAATGCCGGCGGATATGCCCTGATCCCAGGCTGAAGGAATCGGTACCTCCACTTCATCCTTGGAACTTCCCGAATCTAGATCCTCCGCAAACCCATCCTCGTCCTCTTCCTTGATCACCCTCTGCATTTCATCGCCTTCCTCATCCCCATCAACAACACGAGAGCCAGCTAATACTATCGACTGAATACTCTGCCCAGTATCATGACCACTAACATTGTGTGGCACATAATCTGACTCTTTCTCGGCTTGGCTAGCATCCACATCCGGTGGCTGTGATCCGGATACATAACTTTCGTTAGCCACTTGACTACCCTGGCCTGGTTCATACCCCACATTGAGTTGTACGATATTTTCCTCCTTCGCCACTGGTTGCACTAGGGCATATGGGTGGATTCTTCGGTCTCTGGAACGACTTAACAGGGACAACCAATGTTGGATCCTATCTATCGGAATCAACTCCCACTTGATATTTTTACATGATTTGGTCCACAATACATGAATACTTACGGAACAGACTTCAAGATCCAGCCCAAAACTAGTAGTCAACCAGTGCTTCAACTGCCTAATGTCCAGTCTGTCCGGACCTGAAAATGTCATGACGCATTTTTTAAACTCGAGCATTACCAGGGCCGTAATAGACAGTCAAATTTACGAATTCTGACATTTTCACCTGTCAAACATTGTCAACTTCTCATTATTCGCAACGAACAAATTTACACTAAAATGCACCTACACTAGAATAACCTACGTACACTGACTAAACCTATACTAAAATGAACCTACACTAAAATAAACCTGCATTAAATAAACCTACACTAAAATAAACCTACGTACACTAAATAAACCTACACTAAAAATGACTACACTAAATAAACTAAATAAACTTACACTACCAACACGTACACTAAAATGGCTACACTACATAAACAAATTTTACGTACAATAAATAAACTAACCTAAACTAAAAAAATGGTATACCTTCGACGCGTGTGTCCCCTTCTTCTTCCTCTCCACCTTCTTCTTCCTCTACACTGCACCACCTCCTCACCATCCACACCTCCACCATCCCACCATGGCTCCTCCAAACGAACAAAAAACTACACCATGGCACAAAATGAGACCGTAGGCCGGGAGAGATGGGTATGATCTATTGTTTCAACGGATTGAAAAGGAAAATGAGTGGAGGATGGAGGAGATCGGAGGGGGGGGGGATTCGGAGAAGAAAACGAGAGAGAGATGAGCGGGTGAGAGGAGGAAGGAGTCCTGGCTAATCGGGCCTTATCCAGGGGCTCTTTGGCCTCCTGGTGGCCGACGGGCCCTCTTCGATCGCCCGCAAGCCGACAGCAGGCTCTTCGGTCACCCATGGGCCGACGGGCCCTCTTCGGTCGTGCAAGCTGACAGCAGGCTCTTCGGTCACCTGTCGGCCGACGGGCCCTCTTCGGCCCACCAGAGACCGACGGGTACTATTTTTGATTTATTTTCATTTTTGACATATGCTTTTCGAATTTGATACAAAATGGCTACTACTTTTGAAAAAAAAAACTATGATTACGGTAGGAAGTTGTTTCGGTTGTGCATAGCTTGAGTGTTAATCTTGTCCCACAACGGGACGAGCTATAGATCCCACGGAAAGCTGCTACGCGTGTCCTCGTTCCCCACGTGGGGACGGGCGGTGTAGCGACGATGTTTTCCCCTCCACGCGGTGGTAGTGGAGCATTACTGTAGCGCGGTAAGCAGCCGGGTCGGGCTGACACGTCCCTTTCCACCCTTTTTGTGGTACTCCAACTTAATTCAATTCAATTCCCCTTTTAGCTGCGACCCGGGCCACGACCACGGGCGCACACAAAAATAAACACAGCACTGGAGTATAGGTACAGCGCCGGTCGTCGGCCACTCGGCGGGCAAGTAGAAATAATGCCCGATATAAAGCTTCCATGGGATAAGTTGCATGACCAGTACGACGTATTTTACGTCTACGTGCATGAGCCAGGTAGTAGAGCTAGCTAGTTGCCGCCCTTTGTTGACTTGTGCATGTCTCGTGTCGGGAGTGCGAGTAGCGTAGGCGTATCAATATCGCACTGGCTCCTCTCCCCCCTGGGCACTACTCTCTCCATGCATGTCCGACAAACACCCACTTGCCCGTTGCCACTCTCGCTATCTAAAGATCTCTCCATTTTTCTCTCCCTAGATAGATCCTGGCCCTTTTTTCTGTTTTCCATGATGTAGTGCAGCATGTTTGTTTCCATGTCCAGCTTTTATTATGTTGCTTGTTGTTTTTTCTGTCTAGAACGGAAATCAGTGACTCATGAGTGAGAGTAGCTTGGCAGAGGAGGTGAAGGGAGAGAGGTCGAGTGGAATTATTGGGGGACCAAAAGGGCACTACGATCGACATTGCATCCCGGTGCGTGCGCTGGGGACAGGCAGCGCAGCTACTACCATAGCCCGATCGACCCATCCATCGATCTATGCATCTTCCTTTTTTCTGTCCCTCCTCCGACTTTAATTAAATTCACTTGCCTTTTTCTCCTGTCATGACAAATGAGATAACGATCTGCGTCCAGCATCGCTCGCTTGCCTCCATGGTCGTCACACCCATAATGAATGGTCGATTATTTAATTAGTCACCTAACTAATCAGCTGCATTAGTACTAAATACACTTTAAACAAATTGTATCGCAAAGAAGATGTGAAGCTAAATCGATGGTGGTCCACCCCGATTACTATTCTAGGAGAAAGGTAGTAACGTTCAGTCTCCTTTGGCCATCTATCAGCCTAGCTTCCAGCTAACAATTTGAAGAGAAGTTACTGCTTTATCGTAGGAAGAAAATGAATTACACACCTTGTACTGTACTACAACACCACAACAAACTGTGTAATTACCAATTAAATTATATATCACCGGTCGATCTTAATTATAAGTAACCATATGCTAATAAAATAGTACTTAAAAGGGTTAATTAAACAATAACAGACGGATGCGATCAGCCGTGAGAGTGATACTCCAACTTACTGCCCGCTTTAATCCCCTTTTCTCTCACTTAGTTTTCTCCCACACATCAATCTAATCACCTTTCGGATCTCTGTCTCTCTCTGTTGATCTCCCTTCCTTTTATTATTATTTTCTTCTTTTCCTCGTAGTAGTCTTTTTACTGTACTAGGGCAGCTGCTGTCCTGCCTCGCCACCTTTTGTGTCTTCAGCGGTTCTGCCCTCCATTGGCCATGGCAATAGCAGCTACAGTTCTTATTACGGTGACACATGGCTCAGCCGCTCCGACGACACCGCGGATCGGGCGAAGCTCCACAGGTCGTCGTCGCTGCTACCGGCGGCGGCACCTCCGAGAAGCCTTGTGGCCGCGGCGGAGTAGAAGGCAACCCCGTTGACGGCCGTGTCGTCGAGGACGTCGTTGCCGCCTGCATGGCCGGCGGTGCCGTCGAAGCAGAGCTGGTCTGTCGACGCGTCGTGCTGGCCATTGAGGTGGGACGCGACGAGCCGGTCCATCATGGCCCAGTCCGTGATCCCGCCATCGCGGTGGGGTTGGTTCAGGTCCTCGGCGTGCGGCAGCTCGCGCTCGACATTTCCTTCTCCGCTCGCCGCGAGCGGCGTCGCAGTCGAAGTCCGCGCCGTGGCCGCCGCCGAGGGGCTCTCCAGTGGTGGCAGCTTCATGAAACCGTGGCCGCCGAGAACCGTCTCGAGGGGCCGCAGATACCGCGACGCGGCCGTTCTCGGGCGCGGCGAGGAAAGCTCGTGCTCCTGCTTGCACGAGCGGCCCATGTAGTGCAGGATCTGGTCAAGCGCATCGTCGCTGGAGTAGAGCGGCGAGGAGGAGCGTGCCGCCTTGCCTCCATCATCTCTTCCACCGCCGCCGCGCTTCCCGCTTCCGGCCCCCGCATCCTTGTGGTGGTGTTTCTTCTTGAACACTCTGCACACAACCCAGCCGTCCTCCTGGCCGGCGTCCGACGATGTGGCGGCACTGACAACCTGAGCATGACGCACGGCGGCATCCAAAGACGAAGGCCGGCAGGTGTTAATTATTATTACCTTTTGGGGCACAAGAAGCACATGGAAAAAGTTTAATCATTAGTGTAGTGAGAGACTAGACACGCACATAAAGAAAGAGAGAGAGGGGGAGGGGGGCGGGGGAAGGGGGGAAGGAAAGGCTGGATGGTGTCAAGGTGCTAAGCTAGGACGCTCGTACTCCTATCATTGCACCACCATCACCACACCTCCATATAATTGTTACGGCAGCAAACAATTAATAGTGATCGGTGCATTAGCTATGCAATTGAGCTAGGTGATCGCGTATCCGTACCACGGTGGCGGTGGGGGCGGCGTCCGTTGTGGAAGGAGGGTCGTCGAGACGGTACTCATGCATGATCCAGTCGGACTTCTGGCCATGAGGAGCGCGGCCCTTGTAGAAGACGAGCGTCTTGCGCATGCCGATGCGTTTGACGGCATTATAAATGGCCTTATCGCGGCCGGTGGCCTTCCAAAACCCGGCCGCCGTCGCTCGGTTCGTCCGCGTCCCCGTTGGGTACTTCTTGTCCTTGTGGCTGAAGAAGTACCAGTCGTTCTGAGGACCCGAGCCGATCTTACATTTCTCTGAAACACCCAAATTGCACCAAAACATTTCGCTTAGTTTGATTTGTTCATCATGGGTGTACACAACAACTTCACACCTAAGAAATTATAGTTGCATTAGTTACAGAGATGGAGCTCGCTTGTTTTTTAAATGCCACAAGGTACTTGTTTGCAACTTTGCACTGTGAAACTACTATTTGCTTCATGAACCTTGCAATTAAGCCACTATATATGAATGGAGGCCGCCATGGTGTGAGAAGAAGAAAACAATAGTTGTACCTTGGATATCCCATGGCTCGAGCTTGTTGAGATCAACGTCGCGGATCACGTCGAGGTCGATCTCCTCGGACGCGACCTTCTTGCGGAGGTAATAGTTGAGGAGCTCTTCCTCCGTTGGGTGGAAACGGAACCCCGGCGGCACGCACGATTGACCATTCACCGAGATGCTCATTGCTGGATCGATCGACAAAACGACGGCCTGCGTGAGGTACTTCTTCCAAGGACCGGTAGACTGAGTTCGTATGTTAAAGGCTGGTAAGTGGACAGAGAGAGGGAGATAGGTTGGAGCTAGCGCTTGCAAGTGAGGAAGAGGGGAAGCTAAGAGAGAATGGGTGATCCGGCGGTGTGGGAGGAAAGGTGGCCATTTATATAGAAGCTGCAAAGTTGAGAGAGAGAGAGAGATTAAGAAGAGGATGGGAGAGGAGGGAGAAACGATCGGAGGTTGATATTGATATTGCCATCATTCCATGCTGTTGGGTGCAGCTCTTTGCTTTGGTCACTCTAGTGGGGATGGTTTTTCCACCCACCCCTGACAGAGATTGCCAGAGAAGACATTTTTTACAGAGGGAAGGGCGGCCGGTATTCTGTATTGAGAGCAAAATAGAGTTATGTCATGAATCACGGTTCATTCATATGCATTACTGGTACGTACTTGAATTGATTGAATCAATATATACTTGGTGGCTGTCTCTCTTTCGTTATAATTATTTTGGGATATCTCTTGTTTTCTACTTCCCCCATTCCGAAATATAAGTCTTTTTAGAGATTTCAAATGGACAACAACATATGGATGTATATAGACATTGTTTAGAGTGTAGATTCACTCATTTTGCTTTCTATATAGTTACTTATTACATCTCTAAAAAAACTTATATTTAGAAACGAAGGAAGTATGACTAGTCTATTTTCCTTCACTAATATACTACACACTTGTAGTGCTAGCTATAGCTTGCACGTACAAAACCAATAATAGGATAGAGATAAGAAGAAAAGAACAATATCAAAATTTTATCCTGTAAATTATTAGTTGCCTAGAAAATCAAGAGTGTTTATCTGCACATGACCGATCCAAATACCAATATAGTATTTCTTCTTTTTCAATAGAAAAAGACAAAAAAACTAAGCTTCTTTCTGGTCCAATACTCAAAGATATTAGATTTGCATATAAGGACATGGATTAAAAAGATCATGTGTCATCCATCATATATATACATATATGCATGTAGGGCTCGAGAGCGAACAACTTACTTGGTCGTATGTATATGTATTCCTGGAAAGATGTTGTACCAGGAGGCCGAGACAGGTAATTTTTACAACATTCTGAGACAGTGCTATTGCTACTATAGTGACAGAATTGTTTGCAATTTCCCCTTGATATGTCCTCTCTTAAGCAGCTTGGCCATGTCAAAGATATCTCTGGTAGTTACTAATGGATGCCAAGTCTCTTTTACCCAATAACTTTTGTCATATCAGGAGCACTGTCACGCTCTTGAGTGTGAATAGCCTCGACTCAGAACTAATCTCCTTCTTGTCACAATAAAGGTATACAATAATCATAATGTTAAATTGTTAATTACTCTCTTCGTTTCATAATGTAAGACGTATTTTAACCTTAGTGTAGTGTTAAAAAGCGTCTTAAATTATGGGACTGAGGGAGTATATACTATCTCCACTAGTCAAATAAATGGCGTTTTTGGCAAATATTTAAGTCAAATTTTGAAATTTCGACCAGTGATATTGTGTTAACGTAGACGGAAATATGAAGACCATACACATAGATTTTTCTCGATGAATATTTTTATAATAATATAATATTGCTAGTCATCATACATTATATTCCCGTAAAAACTAATAATAAAAATTACATTCTCAACACAAAAAGTTATTTTTTGTATAACACCAAGGATTATTTAGCAACATCCATGATATCTAAATTTTACTATAGAAGTTCATGGTACAATTTAAAAATATTGAAGTAATAGTTGTGTTTCATCAAAATAATGATGTGTTTCTTATTGGTTCTACAGATAAAACCATAACCACTAGTAGAAAACAGGGCACTAGTCCCGGTTCCAGAGGGCCTTTAGTTCCGGTTCTGGAACCGGAACAAAACAAGAGGGACTAATACCCAAAACCTTTAGTGCCGGTTTGCTTACGAACCGGGACCAAAGTGGCTCCACGTGGCCGCTGCGGGGCGCCGAGGCAGCATGACCAAAAGGAGGTGGTTTTTTTTTTGGAAGGGAGGGGGGTGAGGGGTTTTTGAGGATTAATTTAGGGGTTTCATATTGTGTTAGCTAGCTAATAGAGAGAAGTGACCTCTCTTTCTACATGCTTGGTCGACGCTAGCTACTATATATACATATAGAGAGAACTCGACGCTAGCTAGTAAGCAAATGAAGGAAACCATTAATTACACAAGATCGTTATGAACATATATAGAGAGAAGTGACATCTCTTTCTCCGTGCTTGGTCAAACAACAAGTTTTCGTATATCTATCCGACGCTACTACATATATACAATATAACATATCTTACTATCCCTAACATCATCTACGTAAGATCCAATCGCAATTCCACATGATATTCTCCGTCTTCAGGTATGACGTGCTCAAGAAAGAACCCCGCCAATTCCTCTTGAATTGCTCGTATGCGATCATCTGGTAAGTTCATCCCCGCATCTGCCAGATCTAATTTAAAGAAGGGGGTCAATACATATATATGAATGAAACTCAACACAATTGATGGTAATATATAAAATAAAATTGTGAATATTCTTTACGTACTTCAAATTGTTTGTCAGAGAAGCCCTGCTCAGAGGTCGAGTGGCGAATGAACTCGTATACGTAGTATCCACATAAAACAATGTCGGGTGCCTGGTACAAGCACTTTCCGAGAATAGAGTTCAATCAAACTGATAAGCAAGCATGATAATGTTGTTGATGAAAATTAGAATCAATTAGAGATGCGGGGAACTGGCTAGTACTACTTACTTTGGGGTGTGTAAATCGTAATTCTTTGTTTAGACCGGGAACCTTTCGGGTGAACTTTTTCCAAACCATGCCAGGCAAAAAAAAATGATTACTTGATATCATGAAATGAATGAAAGTTGCCGATATGGGCCCGGTATTGATTAACTTACTTCTGGAGCATTGCAGTCATGTCTGCATAATCCTCGGGATCTTTACATTTCGAGTCTAAGACAGTTACTAATGCCCCGTCAAGCTTAATGTATACACTACTGGAATCAGGAGATTTGCCATGTGCCAGCTCTTTGCCGTCTACTGGCAGATGGCAAAGATAGTCTTTGCCGCCAGCTACCAAAAAACGGACGGCAAAGAGGTGACTGATGGCAAAGAGTATCTTTGCCATCAGTCACCTCTTTGCTGTCAGCCAGCTGACGGCAAAGACAACAAAGGTAGACGACAAAGAGCACGAGCGGGTCCAACTGACCATTGGTCAACAAGCTGCTCTTTGTCGTCTGCCTTTGCTGTCTTTGCCATCGGGCGGTGGATGGCAAGGAAAATACGCCCTAACAGTTGTCGACGACTGCCACCCCACCCCCTGTTTCCCCATATCGCGTCGTCATCTTCTCTCCATCTCCCCGCCGCCGTCGCGATCCCCTCCTCCCCGCGCCAGTTCTCTCCCCCAACCATTAAACCCATCCGAGCCTCGCCGCCGTCGGGACCCCCCTCCTCCCCGTGCCCCCGCCTCCCCGCGCCCCCTTCTCCACCACCACGCACCCCCTCCTCCACAACTCCGGCCACCTCCTCCACACGCCACCTCTTCTCTTCCCCACCCTCGAAACACACCAGAGCCCCGCCACCGGAGCAAGCCCCCTTCCCCCCCCCCACGACCCCCTCCTCCACCACGGCACCCCCTCCTCCACCACCGCCAACCTCCTCCCCGCACCCCTCCTCCACCATCTCCCCCTCCTCCTCGCGCCCCCTCCACCATTGCCCCCTCCTCCCTACATCCCCGCACCCCGACCCCCCTCCTCCACCAACGCACCCCCTCCTCCACCACCTCCCACCTCCTCCTCGAAACCCCTCCTCCACCACCTACCCCTCCTCCCCTCCTTCCCGCGCCCCCTACTCCATCATCGCCCCTCCTCCCCGTGCTCCCTCCTTCCCACGTCCCTTCCTCCCCGGTGGTCTGGTGGTCCAGCCTCCCTGCACCGCCCCCGTCGGCCGGAAGTCCCCCTACGATGAGTCCCCTATCTTTTCCCTTTTTTGTTTAATTAGGTATTGTTCATTACCTACTGTTAATTATATTATAGTTAGGTTAGTTGTTAATTAGGTATTGTTAATTAGGTTAGTAAGTTGTTAGTTAAGATGAAAAAAATCAGAGTAAGTAGAAGAGTTATAGAAGAAGAGACGAACAAGAAAGAAGTAGAAGAGGTCAGAAAGAGAAGATCAGAAGAAGAAGACGAAGACAGCGAAGACGAAGCGCCAGAGGAGAAGAGGAGAGACAAAGGAGGAAAAAAAGCAGGCACAGCGACAAGATCCCCGAAGAAGTCGGCCCGGAAGAAGGCAAGACAGACAGAAGAGAGGAGGAAGAATAAGACCAATCCGGCAGACGGCAAAGGAAAAGCTCAGAAAGAGCTGACGGAACGTAAAAAGTCATAATAAAAAACGACACCCTGACACCCCGACACGAT
Organism: Hordeum marinum; assembly: GCA_022496015.1. Lineage (NCBI taxonomy): Eukaryota > Viridiplantae > Streptophyta > Magnoliopsida > Poales > Poaceae > Hordeum > Hordeum marinum. Next base: position 529,302,837 of record CM039678.1, on the reverse strand, counting down.
GCCCCGACACCCCGACACGATGCCCCGACATGACACCCTGATACGACGCCCCAACACGACACCCCGACAAGCCGACACGACACTCCGTGCAACTGTTAATACCCCCCCGACGCCACTGACACGCGACATCTCTTCGTCCTCCTGTTGAGAAAAAGGTGATCTTTGGTCTTCGAGAGGCCGATGGGGTCATAGTTTTGTAAATTATGTGTTATTAGGTCATATATTTTCCGGTTTTGTTATAACAAAAATCATATTTGTGTTGATCGAGTTTCATTTCAATGTGAAGTTGTTTCATCGCTGCGAGGGTCTATTGTTCGACGACCTCCCCATGCGTTTGACGAGCTCCCCTGCTGCGTTCATTGGTGAGCAAAAATGACACCTCCTCCCCCGACCCCCTTAATTTGCTCGGTTCCGGTCTTCGTGCCGATGAAACTTGCTAGCTATAGGTGTCTTCAATCATCAGTATGTGTGACCAGTATCCGTCTCCCGTTTGAAAGGGTGGCATCTATAAATATGCATGTCTTTGCATATTTATAACCGCCATCCTTTCGAATTGTCCAACATTATCCATGGACAATCCGAGTATGTGTAGATTGAGTTCATTTTCCTGTATGCTCTGCTCCGGATCCGATGTGGAATTTTGTTAGTGCCTCCCTATTGTTCTCCAAGTACACATCCTATCTGCTTATTGCCGAGATGTGTATCAGGAGAACAGCAGGGAGGTGCTGCCAAAATTCTGCGTCGGATCCAGAGCAGAGCATGGGAAAACGAATGCAATCTACACATACTCGGGTGGGATTAGGACCTATCTCTACCTATTAGTGTGTAGGTAGCATGGACATAATAAAACTAACAAACTTGATTAACAGATGAATATAGATGATGAATTATGTATTTATATTTCTTGTGTGTTTAGTAGGTATGCAAGATGAGTGATCGTGCTTGGATGTACATCGGTCACCCTAGTCAGAAAGAAATGACCATTGAATGGTTAACAAAAACCAAGGGGCTTCCGAGCGCCGCATTTGCAAATGGCCAGGAAATAACCTGGTGCCCCTGTGTCCGGCGCAACAACCATAAAAAGTGGACATGGGATGAAATGGGTAAACACTTGTAGAAGTGGGGTTTTACGCCTGATTATATGGTGTGGAGATTTCATGGTGTGTCTGCCCAACATGCCAGAGCTGAGGTTGTTCGTCGTTGCACCAACGAGCATGGTACCGGGATCGAAGACTTGGTGCAAGACTTTGATGATGCTCGAGATTCAGACGATGAGATGGAGGAATCTGCAAAGGCCGTCTATGGAATGTTGGAGTCTTCAAAACGTCCTCTCCACGAGCACACTGAGCTTTGTTAGCTGGATGCCACTACACAAGTAATGGCTCTGAAGGCTCAGTTCAACCTAGGCAAAGAATGCTATGACGCGATGATGACGATATTTGGACGCTTTCTACCCAAAGGCCATGTATTGCCAGCAAACCTGTACCAGTCGGACAAAATACTACGTGCGCTTAAGATGCCCTATGAGAAGATAGATGCATGTGAGAATGGATGTGCCTTATTTAGGCTTGAGTATGCGGCTTGAACTATTGTCCCATTTGCAAGTCTTCCAGGTATGTTGTGGTAGACAACGGTATGGGTGAGAAGAGTCAGACCAAAATCCCAGTTAATGTTCTTCGGTATATGCCAATCATACCAAGACTTCAGCGTATTTTCATGGTCGAAGAGACGGCCATAAAGATGATGTGGCATAAACTGGGCAAAAGAACCAAACTAGATGCAAATGGGAATTCAATGTTGGGACACACTTCAAACACTATTGTGTGGAAGCACTTCGATGCATTACATAAGGATAAAGCGGTAGATCCAAGGCATCCACGAGTCGCCATCAACACAGATGGGTTCCAAGTGTTTGGTATGATGGCAACCCAATACAGTTGCTGGTGTGTATTTGTCATTCCACTCAATCTCTCTTGGAGAGATTATGAAAAGAAAGAACATTTTCTTGACGTTGATAATTCCAGGGCCTAACTATCCGGGGGAGAATATGAATGTGTACATGCAGCCTCTTAAGGATGAATTGCAAGAATCTTGGGATAATGGAATCAAGACATATGAGGCCGCTACAAAAAACTTCAAAATGCATGTGTGGTATATGTACTCGACGCATGATTTGCCGGCATATGTGCTATTCAATGGCTGGTGTGTGCATGGAAGATTCCCGTGCCCCACATGCAAGGCAGCTCTTGAGTTCCATTGGCTGTAGAAGGGTCACAAGTATTCTTTCTTCGACTTGCATAAGCAGTTCCTGGATCCTTGCCATAAGTTCAGAAAAGACAAGAAGAATTTCATGAAAGGTAGAGTTGTCAAAAACAATGCACACCACCTGCATTGACAGGCCAACAAGACCACACTTTGGCTTGCCTAAGAGAATCTTGCCACACTTTTTCTATCTATGACATGTGGGTCTTAGTGCTAATAAAAAAATTCTTGCCTTAGTTGTGGCAAGAACCAAACACACACCTAACATGGTCAAATTTGCCTAAGTTGAGTTGTGGCAAAGTGTGGCTAGTTGTGTCTTGAAACCAAACAGCCCCTTCATCTTCTTCATCTTCTTCTAATTCTAGATCTTCTTATACTTCTTAATTCTAGTATTGTTTTTCTAACTTTCTTATTTCCAATTTTGCAGATTTGAGACGAGTTTACGACAGCTTGCTTTGATGTAGTGCTAGGTTTACTATCTCTTTTCATGTATTGAGTCATTTGTATCGATGAGACTATATGTATGTATGGACGAACCTATTGTAATATGGCAAACAATGTGGCATTTGATACTTTTAGTTTGGTGAATGGATGAACCTATCGATGAGACTATATGTATGGATGAATTCTATGAAATATTTATGCACATATCATATATTGTTTGTTTGAAAATTGTTGAATATAACAAAAAAAGAGGCAATACAGCCTCTTTGTCGTCTGCCACGGAAGGCAAAGGCCTCTTTGCCGTCTGCCCCGGACAGCAAAGCTGCCATGTGGCAGCTGCCTGTGAAACCTGGGAAAACAAAACTAGGGCCATTTTGCCTCTTTGCCGTTCGCGCAGACGGCAAAGAGTGAGGCGGCAGACGACAAAGGGTGGGAGGGAGGCAGACGACAAAGGGGTGAGATGGCGACAGACAACAAAGTGTGGAAAGGCGGCAGACAACAAAGGGAGGCAGGAGGCAGATGACAAAGGGAGGCGGGAGGCAGACGACAAAGGGGGGCGAGAGACAGACGACAAAGAGTGGGGGTCCATTGGACACCTAACGGTGGCATCGCCAGTAGTATGCCATCCAGGTCCTTTGTCGTGTGCAATCAGACGGCAAAGAATCTTTGCCATCCGTTGGGGCAAAGCAGACGGCAAAGAACCCCTTTGCTAGAGTCTGCTGGGCCTAATTGTTTGCCGTACGCCTTTGTGCCCTTTGCCGTCTGCCATGGCAGATGGCAAAGTCCCTGATTCCTGTAGTGATAGCAGAATAAAGTGGTGCCTAAGCATGCATAACTCATCAATTACATTACTTAACCTCGAGTAAGCAAAACCGAATATGCAGAAGACAGTAACATTCACTTCAAGTTGTAAGGAAAGAGTATTTCCATTTTTCTGATGTCTAAGTAACGAATGTAGAAAGTTATCCTCGGTATCTTTGACTCTGTTTCGTACCATCCATTCATTTATGGAATCTGGGCTAATGAGCCCAATGTCAAAGATTCCTGCTTTTTTGCATTCGATGATCTTCAATCTGCATAATATAGTGAGGATAGTTATATATACATGCAATGAACAAGCTGAGCTTGCTAGAGACATAAGAAGTAATACTTACACACAGTAGCAAGTTATGAGTTATTTGTCGAGGGTGTGTTGATTGAATAACTGAAATAACTCTACAAATTCAATAGGCATCAGGTCGAGTCCAATGAAGTCATGCTCTTTTTTAATTCTCATATACATATTGTCTTTCCCAGACTCCTTGCAGGTTTTCATGTATCACTCATGCAAATTGTACATCATCGTTGTTAGAGGAGGATGATCAGGTTTGACGAGAGGCTTCCCATGCGCGTATCTAAAGTCTTGTACTTCTACCTCAGCCGTTTCAAAATGTACATCATCGCCTATGTAATCACCAGGATTGGTACAGTAGCACCGGATGATTAGTGATATCGCTAGACACCTTGAGCAGGGGCACGATTGCGTCTCCTGTTTTCCAAGATGGGGAATTATTTTCCCACTTCTTTGTTCTTGGACTCTTGTAGCACTGGAAGTACTTCCCGACCGTTGCGCTTCATTATATGTCTTTACAATACAACGGTCATAGTTTGATTGCAGCAAAGGTGGTGATGGTCGCTTCAGGGCATCCACAGTGTGCTTCACTTTCACTAGATCTACCGTTTCCTTCGAAGGTGGATGTTTCTGTGCAAAATGGGCCTTCACTTCCGCTTTACTGATGTCATCGCTTTCTTTGTCAGTCCTCTCGTATGGTAACTTTGGAAGAGGCTTGAGCCTTGGAACGAATTTGTATTTCTTCCCGCCTATTGTACTGCTAGCCGCCAGAGCGGCAACGTCTCTCTTCCGTCATGGCTGACGTGCCGGAGGAGGCAGAGTGGACTGACACGCCGGAGGAAGAGGAGGAGGAGGCGGAGTGGCCTGACGCACCGGAGGAGGCAGAGGAGGAGAAGGATTGGCCTCACACGCCGCGGGAGGCGAAGGAGGAGGAGGAGGAGGAGGAGGAGGCGGAGTGCCGTGACGCGTCGGAGGAGGCTGAGTCTGCTGAGGCTTCCAGTTTGGAAGCTTGATGTACTCCTTTCTCCATAGACAGGTACTCCTCAAGGCATTTTCCAGAAGAATAGTATCCTCTTCACGTGTAGGGTTGTCAAGCTCCAGTGCCTCATATCCATCCATTATTTCATCCACCGTCACAATAGCATAGCCATGTGGAATCGGACGCAATGGAAAGTTCCCTCAGCTTGAGGAGGTAGAACAGAGCCGACCGCCGCCTTGAAGGTCAGGTTCTGGCATCTCGTCATTAGCTTGCAATGTTGAGCCTCCGTAATACTATCAAAGGGGTAGCGAGGAGCCATGAAATCAGGCTGAACGAGCTCCGTGGAAGCCACATTGCTTCTCCGCTGAGATGGTGGGGTAGCTTTTGGGGCGGTGACGAAGGAAGGATCTTCGGGTCGCTCAGATGGTTGGCCGATAGCTCGTTGGCTCTCAAGTTCCTCTAGTTTTCTTAATCTTGCACTAAGCTTCTGCATTTCGCTTGCTTCCTGTTTCCTCTTTCTCTCTCGACTTCTATAACCACCGCTATTGGGAAACCCATGCTTCCACGGAACGGAGCCTGATGTACCTCGTGTTCGTCGAGGGTGTTCAGGATTCCCGAGGGCCTCTATCAGCTCGTCCTTATCTCTGTTGGGAATGAACATCCCTTCTCACGCTACCTTGATTGTTGCCTGAAGCTTTGTGATGGGTATTGCAAGTTGAGCTTTCGTCCAGACACACTTCCCTATTTCGAGGTACAAATTTCCCCCAACCCCAAAGAACTAAGTCCTTGAGCGATCTGGCTAGTGCAATGTCTCTGGGTGGACATTCTTAGCAAGAATGTCTTTCTCAGCTTTGTCCCACAACGTCCAGGCTTTGTAGTAGCCACCTGACCCCGTGTGATGGGGATAGTGCTTCGCTGCAACATTTTTCTTGTTTGTCAGTGACATTTTCTTACTCTTCTCCGATTTCTTGTAGGCCACAAATTCGTGCCATTGATCTCTTATCTTCTCATATCTACCTTTGAACTCCGGAGTCTCATCTTTCTCGACAAACTTTGTGTTAAACTCTTTCTTCCAGTTCCTGAATAGTTCTGCCATCTTCTTAAGAGCCCACACCTTGACCTTTCGCTCTATAACTGGGTTATTCGGATCCTCCTCTTGCGGTAGGCAGAAATTTCTCATCATCTCGGTTCAAAGATCATCTTTCAGTCTATCTTGGACATAAGAAATTTTGGGGGTCCTTATTATTCTTATTCCATTGCTGGGTGCTGATCGAGATGTAGTCCCTAACAACAACTCCACACTGATGTACAAATGCGTCCTTGGTCCACCTCGGAGGAATCGGTTGGCCATCGTTCGCGACTTCTATGATCGTGAACCTTTCATCCTGGCGCAACCTTTTCTTTGGGCCTCGTCTCCTTACCTTGCTGGTATTTGCAACAGTTGAGGATACCTCCTTCATTCGTTCACTGGAGCCGTGATCATGATCTCTTTCCTCTGCCATTCGATCACCGGAGCCATGATCATGATCTCCTTCCTCCGCCATTCGGTCACCAGAGTCGTCATGATCCCTTGCCTCCTCCATTGTTGGATCACTGGAGCCGTCCTCTCCTTCCCGACCATCGGTGTCGTTGAGATACACCAAGGAATTATACCCGACGCAGATTATATCCCCCAACAAGTCTTCTTGTTCTATGTCTCTGGGATCCATAGTTTCTGCAAATATTACGACATGGCAATATACAAACATGAGATATGGAAATCAATACAAGGCATTAATGCAACAATACGATCATATAATATCACTAATACATCATCGAATAATATCACTAATACATCATCGAATATTATCACTAATACATCTTGAATAATATTGTATAATATAACTAATACAGATGTAGTTGACGTCTAGCAGCGCAGGCGGTGGACACGCAAAGAGAAGGAACTACGACATGATCATAGCTCGGGTGAGATCCCTAAAGAACCTGCCAGGTATTGGAGAACCTGGCGTCCTACATAGCCATGTAGCGTCAGACGTGCTCATCCTCCTCCTTGACATGTCGACGTACCACCTTCGCGGGGGCCGGCTCCCTCTACACTAACAATGGTCCACCCGACCGCCACCAAACAACCTTCAGGTCGACGACGGGACCCTAATTCCTCACCAAGCTAGGCGCCCCAGAAGGAAGCACCCCCTAGTGCCAGCCCGGTTGAGCCTAGTCCCGTACATGGCGCCTCTCAAGAAGGTGGTTGCCACCGAGTCGACGACGAGGATGCTGGTCGGGCATCGTCGACTCAACGGCTACACTATGCAACTAAACATTTAAACATCTAAAACAACTAAAACATAAAAAAACTAAACAACTAAAACAACTAAAACATAAAACAACTAAATTAACTAAAACAATATGAACACTTAATTAACTAAAACAACTAAAACATAAAATAAAACTAAACAACTAAAACAACTAAAACATAAGACAATTAAAACAACTAAATTAATTAACTAAAACATAAAAAACTAAATTAACTAAACAACTAAAACAACTAAAACATAAAAAAACTAAAACAACTAAATTAACTAAAACATAAAAAGCTAAATTAACTAAAATGTCGACAAGGAGAGCGGTGCGACGTCGACGGCGACGAGCGGCGACGACGTCGGGTCGGGGCGGTGGCAGCGCAGGGCAAGGGCGGCGACGGCTATAGCGCAGGGCAGGGGCGGTGGCAGGGCCAGGGGTGTCGAGGCAGCGGCGACGACGAGGGTGTTGACGTCAAGGTGGAGCAGCCTGACGGCGTTGACTGGGCAGAGGGTGGTGAGGGCGTTGACGGCGAGCTCGAGCAGCCTGGCAGCATCGATGTGCTCGACATCGTCATGGCAACTGCAGGTGAAATCTGCAAATTTTCCCAACTCCCGTTTATATACAGAGACCTTTAGTCCTGGTTGCAGCCACCAACCGGGACTAAAGGTCAATTTCAGCAGGCCAAAGGGCGGGAAGCAGAGGCCTTTGGTCCCAGTTGGTGGCTCCAACCTGGACTAAAGGGGTCCTTTAGTCCCGGTTGGTGCCACCAACCGGGACTAAAGGCGTGGCCCAACAATGTCGAATGTTTAGTCCCACCTCGCTAGTAGAGAGGCGCCCACACCGGTTTATAAGCCCCGTTGCGCCTGAGCTGTCGAGCTCCTCTCTAATGCAGGCTATACATGCCTAACCTTTGTCTCTGCCATGTTGGGCCTGCTGGGCCTGCGGGCCTGCATCCTGGCCCATGTTGAGATGGGTTCCTAGTCGTATGCAGGCCGTGGTGGCCTAGTAGGTGGCATTTTTTATGTTATTTTTGTTTTCTATTAAATCTTTTTAGTCCCGGTTGCCAACAACCGAGACTAAATGGTCGAGGCAGCGGTGTGGTGGGAGTTTAGTCCCACCTTGCCAAGCGAGAGGCACTCGCACCTGTTTATAAGCCCACCCCTCTCTACGTTTTTAGTTCCTCTCAAAGTGATAGTAAATGCCCTTATACAGGAAGTTCGACCTAAATTCAAAATGCTAGTTATGCGCCTAACTAGCGCTTTGAATTTAGGTTGAATTTTCTCTATAAGCGCATCTATTTTCACTTTTGTTATTTTGTATGTTATTTTTTTGCATATTAAAAGTTCTTAACAAAAAATACTTTATGAGTATTATTTTTGATATTAAAGTTTTTTAATAACTTTGATAATTTTAGTTGCATAAATTTTATATAATATTAAGTTAAATAACTTTTATCGGATGAAAACACGTCTATCACAAAGGGATTTCAATTTTTTGAACATATTTGAACTCAAGACTTTTTTTGCATTCAATATGCACCATTCAAAGCCACATCATCCCTTTTCAACCCTTTTCTTACTTCATTTGCTATTTTTCGTGCATTTCATCATTTATTTTGAGATAAAATGACCCTGAATTGAAAAGCACTACAAATGAACTCTGAAATGGTTGAAAGTTGGCATGGTATCATCATTTCACCCACATAGCTTGTGCTGAAAAGTTGAGAGGGTTACGTCAAAACTGGATGCACTTCATGTACAAAATATGCCCCATTAGTGTTTTAGGGTTTCGGACGAAAACACGTCTATTACAAAAGGATTTCAAATTTTTAAACATATTTGAACTCAAGACTTTTTCTGCATTCAATGTGCCCCATTCAAAGACACATCATCCCTTTTCGACCCTTTTCTGACTTCATTTGCTATTTTTCATGCATTTCATCATTTATTTTGAGCTAAAATGACCCTGAATTGAAAAGCACTACAAATGAACTCTCAAATGGTTGAAGTTGGCATGGTACCATCATTTCACCCACATAGCATGTGCTAAAAAGTTGAGAGGGTTACGACAAAAAATGGATGCACTTCGTGTACAAAATGGACAATCTCTTTCGAAGTATCATGGTTTCGGACGAAAACATGTCTGTTACAAAGGCATTTGATCTCTTGACATGTAACTATAGTGATATTCTAGATCAAAGCCATCATCAGAATAGTTGTGGAGAGAAAGTATTCACTTTTTCTTCGCGTGTGTCCCTTGCTTATTGCGCCGTAACCATGGATAATCTTCATCGTTCAAGAGGGTGCTTTGGTCAGCCTTCACTTTGAAGGGAGGAATTTCATGAAACTTTTCATAATCTGTAGGTATTCTGTCTTGGCCTCCACTCCAACATTGTCTCTTCCCTGAAAGTACTATGTGGTGCTTTGGCTCATCGTATGTGTATTCGCTTCCTTATCTTTTCTTTTTCTCGGTTTGGTAGACATGTCCTTCGCATAGAAAACCTACGCCACATCATTGGCTAGGACGAGTGGTTCGTCTGTGTACCCAAGATTGTTTAGATCCGCTGTTGTCATTCTGTACTACGGGTCTACCTATACCCCGCCTCCTGACAGATTGACCCATTTGCACCGAAACAATGGGACCTTAAAATCATGTCCATAGTCAAGTTCCCATATGTCCACTATGTAACCATAATATGTGTCCTTTCCCCTGTAGGTTGCTGCATCAAAGCGGACACCACTGTTTTGGTTGGTGCTCTTTTGATCTTGAGCGATCGTGTAAAATGTATTCCCATTTATCTCATACCCTTTGTAAGTCAATACAGTCGAAGATGGTCCCCTGGCCAACGAGTACAACTCATTTGCAACAGTGGTGTTACCCAGGAGATGTGTTTGCAACCAACTGCCGAAAGTCCTGATGTGTTCACATGTAATCCAGTCGTCACACTACTATGGGTGTTTGGAGCGTAGAATATTCGTGTGTTCATTGACATATAGGGTCACCAAGGTAGAATTCTGTAGAACTGTGTAGTGTGCTTGAGACCAAGAATGCCTGTCCCTACATATTATTGAGTTTGGTCCTAGTGTGCCTTTTATAGTCAGTCTCCCCTCATACCGCGAATGAGGGAGACCAATCGGCTTAAGGTCAGGAAAGAAGTCAACACAAAAATCAATGACCTCCTTTGTTTGATGGCCCGTGGAGATGCTTCCTTCTAGCCTAGCACGATTATGAACATATTTCTTTAAGACTCCCATGAACCTCTCAAAGGGGAACATATTGTGTAGAAATACAGGGCCCATAATGCCAATCCCGTCGACCAGATAAACTAGGATGTGTGTCATGATATTGAAGAAGGATGGTGGGACCACCAGCTCGAAGCTGACAAGACATTGCACCAAATGACTCTTTAAACTTGGTAGGATTTCTGGATCAATTACCTTCTCAGAGACTACATTGAGACATGCACACACAATGGCTAATCAAACGTTTTCCGGTAGAAGCCCCCGCAATGCAACCGGAAGAAGTTGCATCACAATCACGTGGCAGTCATGAGACTTTAGGTTCTGGAACTTTTTCTCTGCCATATCTATTATTCCCTTTATATTCGACAAGAAGCCAGACGGGACCTTCATACTGAGCAAGCATTCAAAGAAGATTTCCTTCCCTTCTTTGGTAAGAGTGTAGCTGGCAGAACCTTCATACTGCTTTGGATGCATGTCGTCTTTTTCGTGCACACGTTGCTGGTCCTCCCGTGCCTCCGGTGTATCTTTTGTATTCCCATACACTCCTAAGAAAACTAGTAGGTTCATGCAAATATTCTTCGTCACGTGCATCACGTTGATTCCAGAGCGGACCTCTAGGTCTTTCCAATAGGGTAGGTCCAAAAATATAGATTTCGTCTTCCACATGGGTGCGCGTCCCTCATTATCAGTAGGAACAGATAGTCTGCCATGACCCTTTCTAAAGATTACTTGTAAATCATTGACGATATCAAGTATGTGATCACTAGTACGGAGGGTGGGCTCCTTCCGGTGATCTGCCTCACCTTTGAAATGCTTTCCTTTGTTTCTACATTGGGTGTACGGAAGAAATCGACGATGCCCAAGGTACACATTCTTCCTACATTTGTCCAAGTATATACTTTCAGTGTTATCTAAACACTGCGTGCATGTGTGGTATCCCTTGTTTGTCTGTCCTGAAAGGTTACTGAGAGCAGGCCAATCGTTGATGGTTACAAACAGCAACGCATGTAGGTGAAATTCCTCCTGTTTGTTCTCATCCCACACACATACACCTTTTCCATTCCATAGCTCTAGAAGTTCATCAAATAATGGCCTTAGGTACACATCAATGTCATTGCTAGGTTTCTTAGGGCCTTGGATGAGCACTGGCACCATAATGAACTTCTGCTTCATGAACAACCAAGGAGGAAGGTTATACATACATACAGTCACAAGCCATGTGCTATGCTTGCTGCTCTGCTCCCCAAAAGGATTAACGCCATCTGCACTTAAACCAAACCACACGTTCCTTCGGTCACTTGTAAAGTCCCTCCACTTTCTCTTGGTCTTTCTCCACGATGACCCATCAGCGGGTGCTCTTAACTTCCTGTCTTTCTTATGGTCTTTTATGTGCCATCGCATCAACTCGACATGCTTTTTGTTTCTGAACAGACGTTTCAACGGTGGTATTATAGGAGCATACCGCATCACCTTGGCAGGAACCCTCTTCCCAGTGCGCTGGCCCTGAACATCACGAGGGTCATCTCGTCTGATCTTATACCACAATGCATCGCATACCGGGCATTCATTCAAATCCTCGTACGCACCGCGGTATAGGATGCAGTCATTAGGGCATGCATGTATCTTCTGCACCTACAATCCTAGAGGGCATAGAACCCTCTTTGCTTTGTATGTATTGCCAGGCAATTCGTTATCCTTTGGAAGCTTCTTCTTCATTATTTTCAGCACCGAACCAAATCCCTTGTCAGATACACCATTGTCTTCCTTCCATTGCAGCATTTCCAGTGTGGTACCGAGCTTTATGTTGTCATCTTTGCAATTTGGTACAACCTTATTTGTGATCCTCTAACATGCGATTGAACTCAACTTCTCCCTTTCACTTTCACATTCTCTCTATGCATCAACAATGACCCGGTGAAGATCATCATCGATGACATTGTCTGGTTCCTCTTGATCTTCAGCTTCCCTCATTGCAGCATCACCGTATTCAGAGGGCAGATAGTTGTCATCATCCTGTTCTTCTTTGTTGTCTTCCATCATAACCCCTCTTTCTCCGTGCTTGGTCCAAACATTATAGTGTGGCATGAAACCCTTCTCAAGCAGGTGGAAGTGAAGGGTTTTAGAGTTGGAGTAATCCCTCATATTCCCACAGACAGTACATGGACAATGCATAAAACCATTCTTCTTGTTTGCCTCAGCCGGTTCGAGAAAATTATGTAGGCCCTTAATATACTCGGAGGTGCGTTGGTCAACGTACATCCATTGTCGGTTCATCTGCATGCATTATATAATTAAGTGTATCAAAAACCATTACAGAACATCATGAATAGATAAGTGACCAAATTAATAGAAATTCATCATCGCATTAAAGCCAAAGTACAATAGTGACCTAAATAAATACATAATGTTCATGCATAGTTCTCATTGAACAACATATAGCTCTCTAGAGAATCTCATTAAAACATACATTGAAACAATGTAAAATATTAAATGTAACAACAAATACGATCATAAACGCAACTAAGGTACCAATTCATCCAACGGCATAATGATACCAAGCCTCAGTATGAATGACATATTTTCTAATCTTTCTAACCTTCAAGGGCATTGCATCCATCTTGATCTTGTGATTGTTGATGACACCGACAACATGCAAATCCAATTTCATCTTCTCCTCTCCAATTCTTTTGGATTTTTATTTCAAGTAATTGTTTTCTTTTTCAACCAAATTTAACTTCTCGACAAGAATTTCTATGTCGGTTGGAATTTCCGGTTCACAAAACTCCTAGATGAAAACATCTATGTGACATTGGTCGGCATAATCGTCATAAACACTAAATGAAACAAATAGTAATAAAATATAATATACCACATTCGAATCATAGACAGTACGAGGGCTGACAGGGACGGATACCAGAACCATGGCAATATGTAATAGCAAACAGTAATAAAATTAAGAAAGTTATACAAGTATCTATCTAAATCATACAAGTAATAATATTTTTATTTTAAAAAGAAGATAAGAACAAGAGGCTCATCACGGTGGTGCCGGCAACAAGATCAGCACGGGCGATCGACGAGAGTGAGGACGGGGATGGGACAGGAAGGACCGCCAAACCTAGTCAAATCTTGAGGAAAATGGAGCTTGGAGGTCGAGCTTGGAGAGGAGAAAGCTTAAGTGTGGCTTGGGCATTTCATCAAACACCTCATGTGCATAGGAGGTGAGCGCTAGAGCAACACACAAATCATGTGCACATGCCAGTCGTCCAAAAAGCAGACTGAGCGGGAAGGGGCGGGGGTATATATAGGCTAATATCTTTAGTCCCGGTTGGTGGCTAGAACCAGGACAGAAGGCTGATCTTTGGTCCTAGTTCCAGCTACTAACCGGGACTAAAGGTGCCGGGCCAGGAGCGAGGCCCTTTGGTCTCAGTTCGTGTCTGGAACCGGGACCAGAAGTGTCAAAGGAACCGGGACCAATGGCCCCCGAGGCCCCGCTGGCGCCCTGGCTTCACAAACCGGGACAGATGCACCCTTTGGTCCTGGTCCTAGCACAGCTTCCACGAGGCCATAAGGAAACCGAAAAGCAATTTCTGTATGCTAGAGTATCTTGACCTAGCCCCCTGCATAAGGGAGCTGACAAAATATACTGGGCGCTGCACCATCTTCTTCTTCAGTGTTGCTTCACTCATCTACAGAGATTCTACCTTGCCGGTGCCAGACTCTGCCGGGGAAGGTCCTGGCTCATCGCTTGGCGGCCTTGCTTCTACTGCTGCTTATTCATCGGCTTCTCTCTGCACCACTAACGTAGAAGTAACCACTTGATTTATTGCCGCTAAGTAAGCAACAACGACCCTTGTGGTTTAGGTGCGACCAATGTTGGCGGAGAGGAGAGGTACCACTTCAAATCCTGCAGTGGTGCCTCTACTTCCGGAGTCCATTTCATTGGACCTGCCTTCTTGAAGATTTTGAAGAATGGCAGGACGCGCTCAGCATATTTTGAGATGAACCAGCTCAGAGCCGTAGCACAGCAGGCGAGACGACCCACATCCTTGATGCGTCTCGGTGTTTCAGTCTGCTTGATTGCCTTGATCTTGTCAGGGTTTGCTTCAATCCCACTCTAAGACACAAAGAATCCAAGAAGCTTCCCGGATAGAACACCAAACACACACTTCTTAGGATTGAACTTCAAGTTGACCTTGCGTAGATTTGCGAAGGTCTCTTCTAGATCTTGTATGAGTGTTTCCTTGTCCTTGGTTCTAACCACTATGTCATCCATATAAGCTTCCATATTTCTATGTAGCTGGGGCTCAAAACCAATTTGGACTGGTCTTGCAAATATTGAACTGACACTTTTCAACCTGAAAGGCATACACACAAAGCAATACGTACCACATGGGGTGATAAATGCTGTCTTATCTTCGTCTTCCTTGGACATGAAGATGTGATGATACCCTGAATAAGCATCGAGGAATGACAGCAAATCACAGCTTGCAGTGGAGTCCACAATCTGATTGATGCGCGACTAGGGGAAATGATCTTTTGGACAGGCTTTATTGAGATCTGTATAATCAATACACAACCTCCATTTTCCATTCTCCTTGTGCACCACAACCGAATTGGCCAACCATGTTGGATGGAGCACACCTCTGACCAGACCTGCCGCTTCCAGCTTGATGATTTCCTCAACAATAAATTCTTGCCGCTCCATGGCTTGCTTCCTAACTTTTTGCTTGAAGGGCCATGCATGAGGACAAACAGCAAGATGGTGCTCAATTACCTCCTTGGGAACAACGGGGACGTCAGACGGTTGCCACACAAACACATGGACATTCGCCCGCAGGAAGGCAACGCGCGTGTTTTCCTATTTGTCATTGAGGGTGGAACTTATGGTGAAAGTCCCTCCCATACCATCCTCCTTGACGGGCACCTTCTTTGTTTCTGGTGGAGCTGCCTTGGATTTCTTGTTCTTGCTGGTGGAGCTCTCTGGCACATCGTCAACGGGAGCGCAACACTCTAAAGAGGTGCGCTTGCCAGAGTGTGTAGTAGAGGCCTTATTGGTATTCTTCCCCCGGGAGCTTCAGCGGTAGGAGCAAGTGCCATGGCAGCAGGCACTGCAACTGCCTCCCGATAGAGTTGGTCGGCGTAGATAAGCGCAACTTTCTTGTAAGAGTTGATTGTGATGACGCTCATTGGCCCGGGCATCTTTAGGACATTGTAAGCGTAGTGTGATGCCACCATAAACTTCGCCAGCGCTGGGCGGCCAAGGATTCCGTTATACAACAGTGGAGACTTGGCAACGTCGAACACAACCTTCTCTGTTTTGAAGTTCATGTCACTACCAAATGTCACCCGTAGCGTGAAATTGCCCTTCAGTTGACTCCTCCCTGGATTGATCCCTTTAAATGTGCCTGTCTCCTTGAGATCTTCATCAGGGATTTGCAACCTTTGGATGACATCAGGTGAGATCATGTTCAGGCCGGCCCCATAGTCTACTAGCATTTTTGTCACCTTGAGGTTGCGGATTGTTGGTAAAACCAACAATGGCAGACACCCGACCACGGTTGTGCGATGAGGGTGATCCTGGGCATCGAAAATTATAGGCGTGTTGGACCATTGCAGTGGTTTCTATACACTGACAGATGGCTCTACCGAATTAATCTCGTGCGCCCACTATTTAAGTTGGCGGCGAGAGGAATGCAACGAAGCGCCCCCGTCAATGCACATAATCTCTGTAGCCTTCTAGAACTCATGCTCACTGGACTAGTCTTCCTCTTCATTGCCATCGTCATCACCCTCATCCCTGGTGTGGCCTCAAGCCGGCCTCTCTTTCTGTTGCTTGGCCTTGTCGTGACGACCTCCTAAGTCACTGCTATTCTTGCGGGGACCTCTATACCTTGTCGGGTCTTCTCCTTATCTTGCCTGATGTACTCAACTTTCTGCTTCTCGACAAGCTGCTCAACTTGCCGGCAGTCTTGGAGATTGTGGCCCTTGTTGCGGTGGATCTTGCAATACCGCTTATCGGAGCCCTCCGGCTTGTCGGCAACCGACAAGGCCTGACAAGAGATGCACCTGACAACTTCCTTGCCGGGATCGTCAACCTTAGTCTTCTTGGCAGCGTCGAGGTTCCCAGATCCCTTGACGGCAAGAACGGCCTTGCCCTTGCGCTTCTTGTTCCGTCATCGGTCTTTTCTTGTGGGGGCGGCAGTGTCTTCGTCTTCAAAGTGTACCCTAGAGGCAACATCCTCGCCGGGGAGTCTCCTCCGTTCTTCAGCTCGAGCACATCTATCAGCGAGAGCATAGAGGTCGGTAACATCCCTGACCTTGTTCATCGCCAGTTCCTCTCGCATCCTGTAGTTGTGCACATTCTGATGGAACGCACTGATGACAGCGGCAGGATGAACATCTGGGATATTGTGATGTACGCAGCTGAATCTCTGAATATACTTGCGCAAGGTTTCACCTTCCTTCTGGGCGATAACACGCAAATCACTTCCTTGGCAGGAGCTTGGTGGCCTCGGGTAAAGGCGCCAACAAACTCATGACATAGGTCTGCCTAGGAGGAAATGGAATTCTTCGGCAGATGCATCAACCACGACCTGACATTGGGCTTAAGCACCAATGGGAAGTAGTTGGCAAGTATCTTGTCGTCACGAGCCCCGGCAGCCTACACCGCGATGATGTAGATGCTCAAGAACTCCGACGGGTGGTCTTGCTGTCATACTTCTCCGGGACTTCTGGTTTGAACATTCGGGAGTTGAGCCACTGGACTCGCCGCACAACCTACCTCGTAAGGTAGGCCGACAGGATACCCTTGCTTAGGTTTGTCTTCAGTGGGTCCCCCGTGCTTATCGGATTGATGGCGCGTTTCTTGCCGTCGCTTGATGGTAGTTCGAGTGTCTTCCTTGCCCCGTTCCCGGAGGGCTTGACGTTGATCGTGGCGAGTACGCGGATCAGACCACACCGTTAAGTAGCCATTGCAGGCATTGATCTGTCAGGTCGGTGACCATTGTTGCCACAGTGGACGTGAGTGGACCATGGTCGTGCTCCCTCTAGCCTTTTCGCCATCGGTGCATGTCGGGTCGGTGGATCGCCTCCATGAGGGCTCCGCTTGCCGCGGCCCGCATCTATGAGCAAGGCTGAGGAGGCTCTAGATAGCAGCTCTCCATTCTTCGAGCTTCTCCGTAGTGGGAGGAAAATTCAAGAGCAGTTGTGCTCGCACGATCGCCCCTTCTGATGTGGTTGGCAGCGAAGGGCACGAGGAACGTGAGGTGCTCTGACTCCTAACTGTGTTAGAAGTAGCTTCGTCATGGTCCCACGACCGCATGCCACACTCATGATTACCTCGGCGCACATGCTGGTCCCACGCATCTTGGGAGTGATGCTCATGAGCTTTTCCATGGGGGCGGTTAGGACCACCAGCGTCGTGACGCCGTTTATCGCACGCGACCTGGGAAGGCCGCGGCACATGAGATGGCGTAGGCGTCTTGGAAGGCTCCCTACCGTCCCTGGAGTTCACTATACCGCCCATAGGCAACACAATTTCGTCCTGAGACCCAGGGGCGCATGGATTGCCGTCGCCACCATGGACGTCTCAGCTTGCTTGGCCTTGATCGCCAGAACGTCGTGGAGGCTCAAGATTTTTGCCTGCTCTGCCCGCATCCACACCGTCGCCTGTCTGGGTAGCTACAGGCACAGTGGACATAGATGGGTCGACCGCCCTGAAACCCTACTTATTGGGGGTCGTGGTGATGGAGTCGATGAAGAAAACAACGCACTGATCATCGGATCAGGTTCGCGCAGCCAATCCCCCTACCTGGCACGCCAAAGCTGTCGGTGGGATCGACACCTATGGGATCGAATGGATCCCTTTGAGCTTTGGCAGGGAGTCGGTGTGCACAAAGAGCAGATCAAACGAGCAACGCGAGGGATTTTTACCCAGGTTCGGGCCGCTGAGAAGCGTAAAACCCTACTCCTGCTTTGTGTATTATGGGTGTTCTTGAGTTGCAGCTATAGGAGCGCTGTGTGGTGAACAGTATATAGTTGCTACACATGCGAGCTAGAGGGTTTGAAAAAAAGATCATCCACTGTAATGCCTTGGGCCTTCAAAGTGTCCTGGACAATGGGGTACTCACCACGTCATCCCCTGACCAGTGGGTCGGGCCAAGGACCCCCATGATAACTCACTAATGGTCCACTTCAGACAGCCCATGCCGAATACTAGGAGGATTCCACAAGACTTGGCGCACAAGACAAGGACTCTTCTAAACCCTAGGCCTACGGTGCATATATAAACAAAGGCTAGGCTAGTAATAGACGAGATCATATTCATTACTACAATCTCGTAGTAGATACTTGTACTATGTAATATCCCCCATATGAATACAATCAAAAGCAGTACGTAGGGTATTATCTCCTCGAGAGAGCCCGAAGCTAGGTAAAAACATGTGTCCATGTTACCATCGCTCCGAGACGCCTAGCTTAGGACCCCTACTATGAGATATGCCGGATTTGACACCGACATGCCTCCTTTTATATGACTAAGGGGATCCCAACAGTGGCGTATAGTACGTACATGAGGTGTATAGTGCTACAGTGTTATCATACCTAACACTGATGGTTTAAGACAAACACATTTAATGCTCCGTCAGGCGCCCCTGACCGTCCACGGGACGGGACAAGACCCCGTCCAATCGACACCACTTAGCTCCTTTCGTCGCCGATGCCTCAACACGTACCAAGGTGGGACGACAACTGGCCTCTGCGTTGGCTGGGTGGCGAGGTCTTGCCGGGTGCACTTCTTGCAGGGGCTCTGCAAGCCTCCTCCGGCAAGATCTTGTCGGGGTTCCAGCCGCTGACGTCCGGTCTTGCGCTTGTTGATTTGAATATCCTCTTGACGTCTTCGTGCTTGTGTACCACAGTCCCCTGGCAGGGCTTGCCGCGGGTGTGGCTACGACTGTCCGTGCATGAGCAAGGGGTACTAAGAGACCCAAACTTTAGTACACTGACAGAATGCCCATTTGACTGCAATTGATAGAGAAAAGATGAGTTTCAACCCCTATGCTTCTGCCATAGGCTCTATCATGTATGCAATGCTGTGCACAAGACCAGATGTCATCCTTGCCATAAGGATGTGCGGAAGGTTTCAAAGTGATCCAGGAATGGAACACTAGATGGCAGTCAAAAATATCCTTAAGTACCTGAAAAGGACTAAGGAAATGTTTCTCGTTTATGGGGGTGATCAAGAGCTTGTTGTAAAGGGTTACGTCGATGCAAGCGTTGACACTGATCCAGATGACTCTAAGTCTCAAACCGGATACATATACATTCTCAATGGGGGAGCGGTAAGCTGGTGCAGATCCAAGCAAAGCGTGGTAGCTGATTCTAAATGCAAAGCGGAATACATAGCTGCCTCTGAGGCGACAAAGGAAGGTGTCTGGATGAAAGAGTTCATGACAGATCATGGATTAGTGCCTAGTGCACTGGACCCAATGACTCTGTTCAGTGACAACACTAGTGCCATTGCTCGGGCCAAGGAACCAAGGTTTCACATGAGGACCAGACACATAAAGCGACGCTTCAATTCCTTCTGCGATTACATCAAGGAGGAGGACATAAATATTTGCAAAGTGCACAAGGATCTGAATGTCGTATACCCGTTGACTAAACCTCTTCCGTGGGCTAAACATGATCGGCACGAGAACTCTGTGGGTGTTAAATTCGTTACAATGTAAATCACATAGTGATGTGAGCTAGATTATTGACTCTAGTTCAAGTGGGAGACTGTTGGAAATATGCCCTAGAGGTAATAATAAAATTGTTATTATTATATTTCCTTGTTCATGATAAATGTTTATTATCCATGCTATAATGTATTGATTGGAAACTCAAATACATAGACAACACTGTGTCCCTAGTATGCATCTAATAGACTAGCTCATTGATCAAAGATGGTCGAGGTTTCCTAGCCATAGACATGATATGTCATTTGATAACAATATGACATCATTAGGAAAATGATGTGATGGGCAAGACCCAAACTACAAACATAACATATGATTGTGTCAGTTTATTGCTATAGTTTTTCTCCATGTCAATGTATTTATTCCTATGACCATGAGATCATGCAACTCACTAACACACCGGAGGAGTGCCTTGTGTGTATCAAACATCGCAACGTAACTGGGTGACTATAAACGTAATCTACAGGTAACTCCAAGTGTGTCTGTTGGGTTGACATGGATCAAGACTGGGATTTGTTACTTCATGTGATGGAGAGGTATCTCAGGGCCCACTCAGTAATACAACATGATAATGAGGTTGCAAGAAAAGTTACTAAAGTGTTAGCCACGGGATCTTGTATTACGGAACGATTAAAGAGACTTGCCAGTAACGAGATTGAACTAGGTATAGAGATACCGATGATCGAATCTCGGGCAAGTAACATACCGAAGAACAAAGGGAACTACGTATGGGATTAACTGAATCTTTAACATAGAGGTTCAACCGATAAAGATCTTTGTAGAATATATAGTAACCAATATGGGCATCCAGGTCCCTCTATTGGTTATTGACCGTAGAGGTGTCTCGGTCATGTGTACATAGTTCTTGGACCCACATGGTCTGCACACTTAACGTTCGGTGATGTTTTGGTATTATTGAGTTATGTATGTTGGTGACCGAAGGTTGTTTGGAGTCCCAGATGAGACTCCGGACGTCACGAGGAGCTCCGAAATTGTTTGGAGGTAAAGATTGATATATAGGAAAGTGGTATTTGGTTTCCGGAAAAGTTTCGGTTACTTCCAGTAGTGTACCGGGAGTGACGAATGGGTTCCGGGGGTTCATCGGGTGGGGCCCACCCACCACGTAGGGCACATGGTCCCAAGAGGTGGCGCACCAGCCCCTGGTGCACTGGGCAGCCGACCCCATGAGGGCCCATGTGCCCAAGAGTAAAAGGTGGAGGGTGGGAGGAGTCCTTGTTGGAGTTGGACTCCTCCCCCGCGCCCCACCTCCTTGTTGGAGGTGGACTCCACCTCTTGGCCGGCGGCCAAGGCCCTAGGGGAAAACCTAGTGCGCCTCCTCCCACCCCTTCCTCCTATATATAGTGGAGGTTTCAGGGCAGCCCAAAACGTGAAAAGCGACGTGCTGCCCTATTCCCTCTAGATCGTCTCTCTCCTCTAGATTAGTCCGGTAGAGCTGGGCGAAGCGTTGCCGGATTAGTTCACCACCGCCACCGCCACACCGTTGTGCTATCGCAAACTCATCTATGTCTCTGCCCTCGCTTGTTGGATCAAGATGGAGATCATCATCAAGCTGTACGTGTGCTGAATGCGGAGGTGTCGTTTGTTCGGCTCTAGATCATGATTGGATCGTGGGACAGCTTGCGATTTGGATCGCAAAGACGTTTGACTACATCAACCATGTTTCTTAACGCTTCCCTCTTAGCGATCTACAAGGGTATGTAGATCCGATCTCTCCTCTCGTAGATGCTCATCTCCTAGAATGAGGTTGGTGAAACATAGGAATTTGTTTGTTTCCCATGCTACGTTCCCCAACACATCTGCATTGCGTACCGGTGATCGACTTCCTCGAATATAAATGGTGTTGTGTGATCTAACCTCCTCATTGAACTGATGCCTCTTCTCATGCACATGTGTTCTTAACATAGGACTCGGTGGAATCCAACCCAACTGAAAATAACCTGCTAGCCCTGTAGGATATGGCGCCCGAGGATTAAACCCCCATAGACGAAATTGCAGATACATAGGAGGTGCATAGCTCGAATATGCCGGCTACATTGCAAAATGTGGTTGTTGGTCATATGAACTTCCTTGCCATTGCTCATGACCGCGAGGTCCATAAGGAGATCTAGGACGCTTATTACCTCCGAGTCGGTTAAACACATCATTGGCCTTCTGCGAGGTATATTTTCCAACAACATGCTAACTATCGGCTTTGGCCTGGGAGCTTGTTTCCTTCTTCGATTTACATTTCACACTCCTACTTCTAGATTTTTTTGGTTTAATCATCCTTGGAGCATCATTATCATCAACAACATTTTTCCCTTGCGGATTCGGTGTGATTCAACCGAATAAGAATATTCTTACTCTCAAGCTCGACCACATTGACAGGAAAAGGATCGATGTCGAGCTTCATCTTAGAACCTTCTGTAAACGTCAATCGACCTTCATTAATGACCGATTGCACTTGTCGAGGAAACACATTACAATCATTAGTAGCATGAGAAAAAGAATTATCCCACTTACAATAAGCTCTTCTACCCAATTCTTCTAGAGGCAGAATTACATGACCTCTCTTACACTAATTAATTTTGCTTGCAGTAACATATCAAAAATTCTATCACACTTGCTAACATCAAAATTATATTTACGTTCTTGTCTTCTAGAGTGTGTAGGATTCAGAGCTGAACATGCAAAAGGTTTTGACCTTGGCGCTTGAACCCATTCGACTACACATATATTAACATCATCTTCACTTGCCGAATAACTATCATAATCTAAGGCATTAGCCGCATGATTAGCCTTTTCTTTATTTTTGTATTATCTTTAAATCGTCTATACTGTTTAATTTCCTTAGCTCGGTTTTCCTGCACCAAAGCCTTTTGCAAAACTTGATTAACATCTAAAAATTCTTGTCCTTCTAGTTTATCCTTAATATGAGCGAGTAGACCCGAAAAGGCAAGATCAGCTAAATCTTTTTGGCCTATGGTCAAGCTGAAACATCAGTTTTTGACATCCCTAAACCTCCTAATATAATCATGAACATGCTCGTTATATTTCTGCCTAACCATAGATAAATCTTAAAGTCAAAGTTTTGTTTCACTGCTATAAAATTACTCATGAAATTTTTGCTCCAATTGTGTCTAAGTTGAAACAGAATTAGGAGCAAGCAATGTAAACCAAGTAAATGCAATACCCTATAAAGATAAAGGGAATAATTTTAAGCTAAAAACATTTGATATGTAGACTTTGCCGCATTGTGCTGAAACTTGTCCTATATGTTCAATAGTAGATCTTCCATTGCCCCCCGTAAATTTAACAAAATATGGAATTCTAAAACCACGAGGATATGGTGTCGAATCAAAGTAATCAGGGTACGGTTTTGATATGCATGTGCTCTACCCTTAGGTTCCAAACCAAATTCTCTAAGTACACTAGCAAGTTGATCCTTAGAATTATCATTGGGCTGTAGAGAATTTGTTTCTAGAGAAGCGCAAGCACACTACGAAAACTCGCAAAGAAATCTGAGCATGTGAAATTTGCAATGGAGGCCCACTAAAAAAATAATAGGGTACCGGCCCGTATGGAACCCCGGTACCGACAGGTAGGAGTGGTGGTGTACTATATCCTACTGTCTGATAAGTAGGCTGCTGCAAGTTAGAATTAAAACCAAAACATGAATTATTGATATTGTGATTTAGAGAAATCGAGTTGAAAAAGTAGGATCAATAGCACTAGGACCAAAATTATTAGCCGAAGTTCCGACATAATTTCGGCCACTTTGATGATTCATGAACGAGACGTGAGACTGCGTAGCACTAGCTGATGCACCAGGCATAAGTATATTACTTGGAAAATTATTAATATCTAGTGACACCGTCCTTTTTCCAGAATATTCATCATTAACTTGGAGCACCAATGAGCATACATGGCCAGGTAGATAATTCTCAAGATCTTTATTAAACTACACCTTAAATACGTCAAGTCTACTAGCTACTGCCTGAGTAATTGTACGCGTCGTATTTTCCATATCAGAACCATATTTACTAGCTACAGACACATCAATTAGGTGAGTGATCTACTCTGTTGAGTTGTTTACCTCAGCTTTGGTTGCATAGGAAGGACCCAGAGCTACCTTTTTGATGATGCCATTCCTTGGCTTCGTGTATCCAGCCAACTTCAGCTTCAACCTCTCAAACTTCTCTTGTTCAAGCTCCTACTCAAGCTCGGTGTGGATCATCTTCCAATAGATCGTCAAGTTCGATGGTGAAAGCACAATTGCTCGCTTGGTGGTTTCGGTAATTTATAACAACATATAAGTCATTGAACTAATGTTTCCACCAAGTATATTTCAGGAAATGTTCAATGATAGGATTGTCAAAAGGATTTTGGAGATTGTGGAATACCCCAAGATGCAAGGAAATAGGTTGGCAAAGCTTGAAGTAGAGGACTCTATATTTTATATTTGTGAGAAATCACTTTGAGTCCATAGGAAAACCAATAGTATTAAAAGGAGGTAAGGTTTTGTTGGTGAACAAAATGCTCATACGTACAGAAGTGATACTCACCAAAAACACCCACAAACTCTCCCACCAAAGTCTGTCCAAAGCCAAATATTTAAAATTGGTGCAACTAACATTTCCATCCCGGTGCCACTGATTCTCAACCTCAGACAGACTCAACCAAACCCTACCCACTTCGGTGCAACCGATTGCATACTGGTGCCACCAAATTTAGGTTGCCAACTTTTTGTTACGCAAATTCACAATATCGGTAGCATTGAGATTGTTGGATCGGCATCACCGAGAATGACAATCTGACCGTTGGTCACCTTATTGGTGCAACCGAGTTTCCTATATCAGTCTCACTAAGATTCAAAAGTTGCCACCTTTTGGTCACTTCGGTACCACCGAGATTAACACAACGGTGTCACCGAGTTGATCATTTTGTGTGTAACGGTTGGATTTTTAGGGATGCCTATATATACCCCTTCACCTCCACCTACTCAAAATAGAAGCACTCAGAACTATTCCATACTTGCCCCATCCAGTTTTTCTGAGAGAGAACCACCTACCCTTGTGTTGAG
The DNA here is from genome assembly GCA_022496015.1 of Hordeum marinum. Classification (NCBI taxonomy): domain Eukaryota; kingdom Viridiplantae; phylum Streptophyta; class Magnoliopsida; order Poales; family Poaceae; genus Hordeum; species Hordeum marinum. The sequence continues at coordinate 529,277,675 of CM039678.1, read as the reverse complement.
GTCAAGATCTTCCACTCCAACCATATGGATCTTGATTTCTAGCCTCCCCAAGTTGCTTTCCACCAATCTCATCTCTTCCACCAGGCCAACTCTGTGAGAGAGTGATTGTGTGTTGAGGAGTCTATCATCTTGAAGCACAAGAGAACGGAGTTCATCGTCACTATCGAGCCTATTACCTTTTGGAGGGTGGTGCCTCCTATATTGGTTAGGTGTCGCTTGGGAGCCTCCTACTTCATGTTGTGGAGTTGAACCAAGACGTTTGTGCGGGCAAGGAGATCGCCTAATTCGTGAAGATCTACCCATAGTGAGGCTAGTCCTTCGTGGACGGTAGCCGTTATGGAATAGTCAGGGTTGCTACTTCATGGACCCTTATGGGTGTAGCCCTTCACGGACTCTCGCAATTGTTACCCTTCATGGGTTGAAGACTCCATAAACGTGGATGTACGATTGCACCACCTATCAGAACCACGGGAAAAATCATCGTGTCTACAATTGCGTTTGATCTTCCTACCCTATCCCTTCTACTCATGCTTGTTGTTATATTCCGCTACTATACTCTTAGACATGCATATGCAGGGTGTACTTGACATGCCATGAATGCTAAAACTAGAAACACTAAAATTTGGGAAAAGGCAAAAAAATCTTTGGTCAAGTAGTCTAATCACCCCCCTCTAGACATACTTTCGGTCCTACAGATGGCGATGATATTCTCCGGGTCGACGTCGCTCTCATTCCTGGACTCAGTCCTCATCATGTGCCTCTTCTTGTTCTCGTCCCCAACAGAGTCGCAATTGTGTTTCCACGCAAAACTGCAGCGCAACAAAACGATAAACACCGAGCATTCGTGATGACGAACGCTTGCTTTACGAGCAACGCAACAAATATTTCCTAACTTTCATGGAGGAGGACCAACTGTTTTTAGGCAAAACGGCAAAGATCAACCAAACCCTAGGGCTGCTAGGGCTCGGGAGGAAGTAGCAATAGAAATAAACGTACAATGAAAAAGTAATGTGTTTGTATTGATAGGTTGATTGTTCTTTACAATTGGCCACAACCTTACATTTATATTGGCACGCTGGACTTGGCATATACGAAAACAATTCTAAAGTTGAAACCAACTAGGACACGTCCTCATTTGGTTGTTTACAATTTGCATCCGCAAGTTAGGCTAATAGGCCACGTACAAATCCTCTTGGGCCTACTAGAAAATAATAAAATACTCTCGCAATGTCTCCATCATCCTTGATGATGTATTAGACCAAGTCCTAACCATGTCACGTAGAAATACTCTTGTATCTATAAGGAAATATTAAATATTCCGACCATGTCTCTATCACACTAAATAATGCACATTATGTACTAAGCATACTCCTCCAACACGTAGACATATACTACATGCAAACCTCATATGTTAGCTTAGCATACCAATTTGATTAGGAAATATTCATGGTATCAGTGTACCACATCTACGAATCCTTGAAATCTAGTCGAGCTTTATCTCAGATAATTGCAATCTTAGACAATGCAATGGATTAGTTGGATCAATATTTAAGTTAATTTGACCTATATTACCTAGCCAAATTAAACTGTCAATAATTACCTTCATATATTGATGCTTCTTCAGAAGCTTATCGCGGCACGACGACTTGTCCTTCTAAATACCACGCGTGGCATAGTAGTCTCGAAGAGCTTGTACCGAGCCTCGTGTCATAAGTTCTATAATAGGCGCTTGCACTCGGTTTCGACAACCTTTGCTGTAGCCACCTCATATCCCTCCTGACACTTGTAGAAGGTCTACAATCAAACGAAACAACAATGATTAGTAATATAACTAGCTACTGTTAATATTGGACTGTGTAAAGGAGAAATTACCCAAAAGTTGTTGATCACTAATTCGGGCCTCGTGTTGCACAAGAAATCATTGATCATCTCCTCCGGCGGGTCCTAGGAAGCCTTGTAGTGAACCCAACTCAACCCTAGTTGTGGAAGCTGACTCTCACCGGGCAACATGAGAAACCTCAGAAAGTTGTGCAGGCGTGATGCCAACACCTACAATATGACAAGGCCAACCCATTAGATATTTTAAGAAACATGAAGGCAAAAGGTACAAAAAGAGTAAATGGACTTGCTTCTCCCCATCAGGCCTAATCACCGGCCTCTTCTCGCGGGTCACCGGCAGGGGAGGGAGCCTTGTACTACCACACTGGTACACGGTGACCCCCTCAACCACCTCGCCCTTACTATTAGTAAACTGATCCCGGCAAGCACCAACATGGCCACTCGAGTTCTCAGACGGATCCGGAGAGATACCCCATCCGGAAGTCTCCTGCGATGTAGCCCCATCCAGAGTTACGTGGGGCGAAGCATGTGGGACCGGAGTCTCGTGGGCCGCAGCTTGCCATATCAGACATCATGCTCGTTCATTGCATGAATTGAATGTGTTTTACCTTGTGTGTGGGTGTTATTCCTCCTCGGTAGACGATGGTGTCGACGTTATGATCATTGACACTCATGAAGAGATTTACTAGCTTCAACGCTTTTAGGCAAGGAACCTCCCTTGAGCATACTGAATGAACCCACTCTCTCTCTCCTACTCTCTTTTACTACATTAGGAGAATAACGATCCTACTATTGCATGTTCACGATAGTTGAACCCTTTCCTTTGCATGACCTATCTTTGTCATAGTAAATAGTGGAAAGCACTTAGCATGAGTAGCAACTGATTGAACCTTGCTATGCTTACTCATCCATGCTTGCTTATTGTGCTTGCTATGCTTAGAGTCGTGTCGGGTCTAATCAATCTGGGCGATGAATTGGAATGAATGTGTTCATCTCCTGTTGTGTGGGAGCTAAGTATGTGAATCCGGTTTGGTAAAGGAAGCGATATGAGGCCATGTAGGAGTACATGATGGGTTGTCTAATTGGGACCATCCTTAAGAACTGAGTTCTGTGTATGTTATCAAAGACAAGATACTACTGTACATTGGGATCCTTAATTGACTCTCTTGACTTATTAATCGCCTTGATCTTTGTTTAGGAGTTGCAACTAGTTTTTGACGTTTGTAGGATGTGTTGGCGGCCGTGCGTAGCGCTGACCGGAGGGGTAGGCTATGGCACGGTAGATGCACCTATGGCGGGTATAAATAGCGTAGAACCATCCATCGAGGTGGGCTTAGGAACCTTGTACACATCATTTGGGGCCGTAATGGAAACTTCGGCCGGACTTCCTTGCAGGTTCAGTCTCAAATAGGCGATAAACCTGAACTAGGGTCTTATGTGGTTAACGGTCGTGGCTAACACCCTCGCTGGGCTGCCGCTTGAAGGTTGTCGACGTGTGTTTTTATGTGCACATGGCGATAAGTTGCGGGAGCGTGTGTGAAGAAGTATACCCCTGCGGGGTTTATAAATCTGTTCGAATAGCTGCGTCCTCAGATATGAACTACTTGGAAAACTTATGTGTTATATAGACAACTTTAAATGGATACTCTAAAATACGCAAGATAAGCGTGTGTGGTACGGATGGCCTTCTCGTAGGGAAACAAGACTGGATCCATAGTGGTGTACTGATTTGGTGAATATGTGGACTCATGTGCGATATCCCACCTCAAAGATACTACTTGTAGTCGTAGTACATGTTAGCCAAGAGTCAAAGCTGGCTTGCTGAAATAATCTCCACAACCCCTTGTTGATAATGATGGATATGTAGATAGTTCTAATGTAAGTTTTGCTGAGTACCTTTGTACTCACGGTTGCTTATTTTATGTTTTCAAATATGTGAGAGCCTGACTTAATATGAATGATAGACTACTCATATCAACAAGGAATTCCTTCTTTTCCGGGAGCCGATGCGAAAAGAACTCCAAAGTTAAGCATGCTTGGCTTGGAACAATTCTAGGATGGGTGACCGACCGGGAAGTTTGTCCCGAGTGCGCATGAGTGAGGAAAAAATGCGCAGGAAAGACTAGTGTTGGTCTATGGGGCCAGTCTAGATCCCGCCATACGTAACATGGTGTTACAATTGGTATCAGAGCCGACCCTTGCAGTTACACGAGAATGCACGGGTCAGCTACGCGGGCATGTGGTGCATGGCGCTTGTGGACCGTTGTGGCACATGGCATGGCGCATGTGTCGGACCTGACACACATACCGGTGCGAACAGCGAACGTTCCTGATGGGCCGATGAGGATTGTGGTTTCTTTGAGTGGGGGAGTATGTGAGATCCTGGCTTAATAGGAATGATAGACTACTCATATCAACAAGGGATTCTTTCTTTTCCGGGAGCCCATGCAAAAAGAACTCGAAAGTTATGCGAACAAAGTGCATAGGAAAGACTAGTGTTGGTCTATGGGGTTAGTCTAGATCCTGCCTGGCGTAATTAGGTGTTACAATCTAGGATTAGAGTCTCGTGGGCTGAAGCCCATTGACCCGAGGCTCGTGGTCTAGAGTCCCCGTAGCCTCCACCTCAGATGGATCCACCCTAGAAGTTCTGTGCTTTGGTGAATGAGGTGGGGGTAGCGGCAAGGATGGCATATCAGTCTGCCTACCTGTCCCGTGACTACGTCCTGAGCCTCTCTTCTTCCCTCCTCGGCCTCCTCTCTCGATGGGCAACATCACTAACGAAGAAGCGCCCGCCGGTGTCCCCATACTGTCTATCAACGCTCTCCGAAGAGATTGGGATGGAATGGAACTACACCTCACACGGGACGCCGCCTGCTCTGGACCTGCACCCACCATCTTTCAACGCCTGCCATGACCAAGAGTAAATGAAATTAGTACAACATAGAAAATTAATACCTGACATCAATAGTAATATGTACATAATTAAATTTGGGATGCGTATGAAGTAATAATAATCAGGATCATCGTCATCAATAAATGCAACATCATCATCACTATCACACATGTTGTCATGCAGGTCGTGCTCATCGGGTTCAGCGGCATAAACATGCGGAAGACCTTTCTGCAATCGGTCAAGCATTGATAGGTCATCCACAATAGTAACCACTTCTTCTTATGGTCTTCTCGTTCTGGCTTCGGGGTGAAGTCGAATTCACGGTAGATGTCTACTTCCATGTTCTGGGGTAAAGTAGAGCGGTTCTTGAAATGTTTTTGGAAAGATGTGTTTCTTGGAAGAATTCTCCTTCATATGTGTCTGGGTTAATGTGAGGTTCATAATCCTCTTCATTGGGGGGAGTTGGTCTAGCATGTGGCGGCACTTCATAAATGACATCCCAACCATTCAGATTTTTATCAGTTTGAAGCCCACGGTAGATAGAAAACTTGGGTCACCTGTTGAGCCATAATATAAACATCGGGAACATCTAAATGGGTGCTTTGTTTGATTTCTACTAGCCCTATATGTTCATGAGTCCTTCTAGTCTCCTTCGGCTGGAACCAATAACATTTGAAGACTATGACGTTCGGTGGGTTTTCACCATAGAATAGAAGTTCATAAATTGCCTCAACTCTTCCATAATACTTGGTACCTCCATCACCGATAGTAGAGACACCACAATTTTAAGTGTTTTGGTTGGCCATAGATTGCTCTTTGCCAAAGGATTGAAAGCGATACCCGTTGATGGTGTATTTCTCAAATGAATGGACCTTAGAGTTAAAACCATTAGCAACTTCTCTCAATTTGGCATCCATATACTCTGAAGTAGCCTACAAGTTTAATATGAAGTGATAGTTGCATAGCCGCAAATTAGACCAAGAAACTAAATGCTCTATTAATGTTAATTACCATTTGTTTGAACCAAGCTCATACTCTTCAATGGAATCCTTTTAGATTACCGCTCCATTCGAGAATTTGGCGACATATCGACTATGTCAAATATCCAGGAATAAGAGCAATTCAAAGGAATTATAAGTTGTGAAACAATGTACTAAGAACTTACTCGATATACGGTCGCACTTCTGTTAGGTTGTTGAAGATATACAATGAAATGGTCCGCCATCCTTCGACATCCAACACTATTGGTTTCCAAGCAAAGGCTGGTGCGAGATTCCCCTTGAATAGGATGGGATTGGATCCACCTTTTCTAGGGTCATCAGCATTGTACTGAGGCTTTGTATTATACAAATGAATATTTTTGGTTTCATAGTGTCCTGTCATGAAGTTTGTCACCTCCTCGGTAATGAATGCCTCGGCCATCGATGCTTCAATTCTACGTTTATTTTTATATTTTTATCTAAGTGTCTTCTGCATTCTCTTAGTTGCATAGGACCAACAATTTTGCATGCCCCCCAATCTTGCCTCGGTCGGAAGATGTAAAATCAAATGCTGCATGGGATTAAAGAATCCCGATGGAAAGATCGTCTCTAACTTGCAGAGCAACTCCGGAGCCAACTTTTCCATGTCATCTAGCATGCCAGCCGATATTTCTTTCACACAAAGAACACAGAAGAACTAGCTCATCTCTACCAGTACTAGCCATTCAGCCTCAGGGATAGAGCCACACAACATCACCGTCATAACCCGTCAAGCCATATGTGCCAATCATGACTCTTGAGACCAAATATTTTTAGTTTGAACCTTTCAAGATTGAACCCGTCATAACCCGGCATCCCCTTACAAGATTGAACCATGCCTTTGGCGTTGACCAATTCTTCTTTTCTTTCGGTTGTCTCATGTTCTGTATGCCGAATAATGTATCATATGACTTCCCCAATATGATGAACAATGTACCAAAAAGGGCCTCTTTCGATATTCTTTTTAGTGTGCATCATATGGATGTTGTGTGGACGAAGGAGGTCTTTGAAGTAAGGCAAATCCCACAAGCATGTCGTGTGAGTCCAGGCGTGTTCCGTATTATACCCCTTGAAATACCCTGGACACTCTAGATCAGGCTTCAGAGCGTTTAATAGATCCATAATCTGTTGGTCTATCAACACAGGTGGTGCAGAGTTTTTGACAACTATACCTTGGATGAAGTTCTTCTTTTCTTTTTTGAACTCATGGTGAGGATCCAGGAACTGTCTATGCAAGTCGAAGCAACAATACTTCCGACCCGGTTGTAGCCAACGAAACCGAAGAGTTGTCTTGCATATGAGGCACGGGAACCTTCCATGCGTACTCCAGCCAGCGAATAGCGCATACACTGACAAGTCATGCACCGAGTATATGTACCAGACATGCATTTTGAAGTTTTCTCTTCTAGCGGCATTGTATGTATTAAACCCATTATCCCAAGCTTCTTGCAATTCATCCTTAAGCGGCTGCATGTACACAATCATATTCTTCCTCAGATAGTTGGGCTCTAGAATTATCAACGTCGGGAAAATGCTATTTCTTTGCATAATCTGTCCGGGGGAGATTGAGTAGAATGACAAATACAAGCTAGCAACTATATTGGGTTGTCATCTACCAAAGAGACAGAACCAATCTATGGCAACGCAGACTCGAGGAGACCTTGGATCTGCCGAATTATCCTCATGTACTGCATCAAAGTTCTTCCATGCAAAAGCATCAGATGTGTGTACGAACATCTGATTCCCATCTACATCTAGTTCAGTTCTTTTGCCCAATTGGTGCCATGTCATCTGTTTGGCCGTCTCTTCGACCATAAAAATATGTTGAAGTCTTGGTACGATTGGCATGTACCAAAGAACATTAACTGAGATTTTGGTCTGCCTCTTCTCACCCATACCGTTGTCCACCACAACATACCTGGAAGACTTGCAAATGGGAGAATAGTTCAAACCCGCATACTCAAGCCTAAATAAGGCATATCCTTTCTCGCAGGCATCTATCTTCTCATAGGGCATCTTAAGTACATGGAGTATTTTGTCCGACTAGTACTGGTTAGCCTTCAGGTGGAAAGCGTCCAAATGGTGTCATCATCACGTCCTAGCATTCTCTGTCCAAGTTGAATTGAGCCTTCATAGCCATTACTTGCGCGATGGCATCCAACTGACAAAGCTCAGTGTTCTCATAGAGAGGATGTTTTGAAGACTCCGACATTTCATACAAGGCGTTCACCAATTCCTCCATTGTCTGAATCCCCAGCATCATCAAAGTCTTGCACCATGTCTTTGATCCAGGTACCATGCTCGTCGGTGAGATGATGAACCACCTCAACTCTAGTACGTTGGGCAGACTCACCATGAAATGTCCACACCGTATAATCAGGCGTAAAACCCCACTTCCGCAGGTTTTTACCCATTTCACCCTCTGTCCTCTATGAATAGTTGTCGCACCAAATACACGGGCACTAGTTTTCTCTTTGTCCATTTGCAAATGCGGCTTTCACAAACCCCTTGGTTTTTTTAACCATTCATTGGTCATCTCTTCCTGACTAGTGTGACCGGTGTACATCCATGCACGATCACTCATCTTGCTAAGCAACTAATTAAACACACAAGAAATATATATATATAATTCAGCATCTATATTCATCAGTTAATCAAGTTTGTCAATTTTATTACGTCCATGGAACCTACATGCTAATAGGTAAAGATGGGTCCTAATCCCACCCGAGTACGTGTAGATCGGGTTTGTTTCCCATGCTCTACTACGGATAGGACAAAAAGTTTCGGCATCACCTCCCCGTTGTACTCTTGATACACGTCTTGGCAACAAGCTGACAGAATGTGTACTCGGAGACCAACATGGTGGCACTGACAAAATTTTGGCTCAAACTGACGTAGAGCACAAGAAACAAAACCCATTATACACGTACTCGGGCTGTCCATGGATAACATGGAAAATTTGGAAGGATGAGGGAATTATAAATATGCATTACATGCATATTTATAATCGTCATACTTTCGAATGGGAGACTCCTAGGTTACGAGACTTGAAATAAAAATAAAATGAATTGACACCGGCATGACAACTGGAACAGAGAAAATAGGGGAGGTTCGGTGAGGAGATGACAGTAGTGCTAACCACTAGACCGTGTAGGGGAGGTAGAAGCATAGGGAGGTCGTCGAACACCATCCCTCGTAACAATGAAACAACTGAACATTTAAATCCACACGATCAACACAAATATTTTGAGAGAGAGTATTTTTATTTGTGAAAGAATTGCAAAAACCATCACGTTTGAAGTTCTCATTTGAAATTGCCACCATATTTTTTGAGCGCCTCAAAAATCTACCTCTTTTCTTGTTAATTTACTGAATAACTCGGTCATCATCTTCTTCGTCTCCTTATTATCCTTCTCCTTCTTCTTCTTGTTCTTCTTCTTCTTCTTTGTTGTATGTTTTCTAGAAGCTGACGGGGACGATGGCGGGGTGGGCGGTGGGCGTCAGGGAGAGCGAGAGAGAGGGATGGATGGAGAGAGAGGGGTGGGGGTGGGGCACGACCGTTAGTGGCCCGTTCTCTCCTTTGTTAGCTTGCAGATGAGAAAGAAGGGCAGCATCTCTACCACCTGGCTTGAGTATCTTTTCCGTCCGCAAGCAGACGACAAGGAAGGCCTCCATTTGACCTAACCAGATCCACGATCCAGTGGGCCCATCTGCGATCTTTGTCATCTGCTTTTGGGATCTTTGTCGTATGCTAGGAGATGACAAAGAATGGACTGATGGCAAATAATATCTTTGCCATCAGTCCCTTCTTTGTCATACATTTTCTGGAAGGTGATGGAAAAGGCCTTCTTTGCCGTCATTCGGCAGACGACAAAGATCTTCTTTGTCATTAGCCGGTAGACGACAAAGAATGGACTGATGGCAATTTCTGTGATTCTAGTAGTGAAGGTCTTCGGACAGCTTGGCATTTTTCTCCCTCGCGGCCTATGAGAGGTAACAAGCATGTTTTGTTAGATCCTTAATATGGTCATCTTGCCTAGATTAAAGTTCGAGGGCTACCAAATTGGTATTGGTATTCGGTCATTGAACTTATTACTTACCCGAAGACTATTTAGCATGATACTAGCAATCCCTTCAAGGCCTGATTGGTGGCTGGAACCAATACATTGCATATATGTTCATGAGTCCTTATAATCTCCTTTGGTTGGAACCAATAACATTTGGAGACTACGACATTCGGTGGGTTTTCACCATAGACTAGAAGTTCATAAGTTGCTTCAACTCTCCCATAATACTTGGTACCTCCTTCACCGATAGAAGAGACACCACAATTAGTAGTTTTTTGGTCGGCCATAGATTGCTCTTTGCCAAAGGTACGAAAGTGATACCCGTTGATGGTGTATTTCTCAAATGAATGGACCTTATAGTTAAAACCATTAGCAGCCTGTCTCAATTTGGCGCATATAGACTCTGAATTAGCCTACAAGTTTAATACAGAATGATAGTTGCATAGCCGCAAATTACACCAAGAAATGATATGGTCTATTAATGATAATTACCATTTGTTTGAACCAAGAGATGAAATTGGGATAACCGCCACCATGTTTTGCCAGAAGCTAATACTCATCAATGGAATACTTTTGGATCACCCCTCCATCCGAGAATTTGGTGACATGTTGACTGTGTCAAATATCTGGGAATAAGAGAAGTACAAAGGAATTAGAAGTTGCAAAACAATGTACCGAGAACTTACTCGATATACGGCCACACTTCTGTTATCTTGTTGAAGATATACAACGAAATGGTCCGCCATTCTTCGACGTCCAACACTTTTGGTTTCCAAGCACCGGCTGGTGCAAGCTTCCCTTTGAATAGGCTAAAATGGGATCCACCTTTTCTAGGGTCATCGGCATTGTACCGAGGCTTTGGATTATGAAAATAAATATTTTTGGTTTCGTAGTGTCCTGTCATGAAGTTTGTCGCCTCCTCGTTAATGAATGCATCGGCTATCGATGCTTCAATTCTACGTTTATTTTTACATTTTGATCGAAGCGTCCTCCGCATCCTCTCAGTTTCATAGCACCAACAATTTTGCACGCCCCCCAATCTTGCCTTGGTCGGCTGATGTAAAATCAAATGCCGCATTGGATTAGGAAGCCTAGTGGAAAGATCGTCTCTAACTTGCAAAGCAACTATGGGTCCAACTTTTCCATGTAATCTAGCACGCCATACGATATTTATTTCGCCTAAACAACACAGAAGAAATAGCTCAGCTATGCTAGTACTAGCCATTCAGCCTCAGGGATAAAGCCAGACAACATCACCGGCATAACCCGCTCAAGCCATATGTGTTAATCATGACTCTTGAGACCAAATATTTTCAATTTTTAAAGACTTGCTCCCCTCTTTAGATTCGCTGCATACCCATCCGGGAACATCAAGTGAATTTTCACGCACAAGAGAATTGTCCTCATAGCTCCCCTTGCAAGATTGAACCATGCCTTTGGCTTTGACCAATTCTTCTTTTCTTTTGGTTGTCCTATGTTCTGGATGATGAACAATGTACCGTTTGACTTCCCCTATATGCTGAAGAATGTACCAAAAAAGGCCTCTTTCGATTATCTTTTTAGTGTGCATCACATCGATATGGTGTGGAAGAAGGAGGTCTTTTAAGTAAGGAAAATCCCACAAGCATGTCCTGTGAGTCCAGGCGTGTTCCAAATTATACCCCTTGAAATACCTTGGATGCTCTGGATCAGGCTTGAGAGCGTTTAACTGATCTAGGATTTATTGGCCTGTGAACACAAGTGGTGCAGAGTTTTTGACAACAGTACCTTTGATGAATTTCTTCTTGTCTTTTTGGAACTCATGGCGAGGATCTAGGAATGGTCTATGCAAGTCGAAGCAACAATACTTCTGACCCGACCGTAGCCAATGAAACTAAAGAGTTGTCTTGCATGTGAGGCATGGGAACCTTCCATGTGTACTCCAGCCAGCGAATAGCGCACATGCCAGCAAGTCATGAATCGAGTATTTTTACTAGACACGCATTTTAATGTTTTCTCTTCTAGCGGCTTGACGGGGGGATGACCCCGGGGTAGCCTCAAGCGCCCCCTTTCCCCCGCCTCCTAACGTGACTAAAGGGCGGGCCGCCTCCCCCTGCGGTCCGGCTACACCCTGCCAGAGGTGATGCGCCGGCTACGCCTAGCCGGCTGAGCATTAGATACCATCTGCAGGGCATGCGTGGCAACAGTGGCCCCCATCCCATCCGGGGTCAACGCCGATATGGCCACATCGAAGACGTCGGGTCCTCTGACCCTGGCAGATGGTGACCAGGCTTCCAACAGTGCCGGCACGCCTCCAACCACTCCATTACCTGCCCCGGCATGGCTACAGGGTGGCCGGCCGTACCGCTGACCCCGGCTGGCCGCCGCAAGACGACGGCACAAGGTGCGGCTCGTGCCGCGATGTGACCGGCGTCGGGCCCGCCTCACGGGCCCTGCCGGTTCCTGACCGGACCCTTCAGCCGGCGGGACCTACCGGTGACAAGACCCCCCGGCCGAGCCCCCGTAGCCGGCCAGAGAGGCTGCCGGCTGGGCCCCCCTTTAACCTTCTACTGATATTGTATTCCGGGGGGTTGGCCTATAAATCCCCCCGGGCCACCCCCATGTGAGGGGACGAACAGGGAGAGCGACAGAGGGAAAAACCAAGGGAGGCACGAACGGACGGACGATCGATCGGCTTCTCTTCGAGTTCCCACCACATCCACATCCACTCCACACACACGCACGTAGAGAGGTGGAAGAGCAGGCTAGCTCCTTCTTCCTCCTCGATCCATACAGCTCAAGGAGCACCATTGTAACCTGACCATTGTCTCAACTAGACCAAGCAGGACTAGGGGTATTACCTCCCACGGAGCGCCCCGAACCTGGGTACATCGTGTGTCAGCCACCGCTTGAGCCTAATCCTGCTCCCGAAGCCCGCCGGCGTCCTTTGACCCCTCTCGATAAGCCTACCTATGGCATCTGCTGTGACAAAACCATGACAGTTGGCGCCCACTGTGGGGCCCTCCACGGTGCCGGCCGGAGTCACATTCCGGGCAGGAACCTTGATCACCTCCCCTGATAGCCTCGCGTCCGGGCGGAACCGCGTGCTTGTGGGGCTTGCTCTGGCGAGCCTTGCGGGCAGCACGGCCGGCATCTCCGACGAGTGCCTCGGCCGCGACCTCGCGCTCAACGTCGCCGCGCTCGCCGGGCGGTTCAGCGAGCTGAGCCTAGCCGAAGAGCCGGTGGCCGACAAGTACCCCAGTTGGGTGTTCGACTGCATTGACCCTCCCTCGTCCGTGGGCACACTCGCCACGGGCGAGGCCATCGGCCGCCACACCCATGTTGGAGTGATGGTCACCGTCTCCTCCACCACTTCGGGCCATGAGCGAGCGGTCGAGGCCGACGCAGCCACCGCCCGCGCCGGCACCTCCGACCCACTCGCCGCCACCCTCCAGGGTCTGGGCACTCCTATCGCTACGACGGCGGACCCGGCCACCACCAGAGCCGAGCTAGAGGCGGCCCGTCGCCTGCTGTTCGAAGACACCAGCGCCCTCGTTGCCGAACGGTGCCGGATGGAGGCCGCGCAGCGGGAATACAACTCCACGTACGGTCTCACCCCGGCCGGCCCGAGCCCAGCCGGCGTGGTGCCGTGCAAGAACGCGGCCGCGTGGTCGCAGAGATCCTCGGTGGCCGTTTCCCCGTCTATGACACCCCCGCGGCCAACCTGCGTGCCACCAAGGTTGCCTACGAGGATTTGGCAAACTTAGAGGGCAAAGAGCGGGTCGCACCCGAGCGGCACATCAAGGACCTCATCGACACCGCCAACGCACAACAGGTTGTCCTCACCCCCGGTGGGGCCATCTCCGAGTTTCCCCGCCCCGAGGGGGAGGACACTGGGGCTGCTGACTGCCGGCCGGCTTAGCACTCCAACACCCCTCGTCCCTCCGAACGGAATGCATGGGGAGCAACATCCAGCGGCCCCCGTCACGCGGGAACGAACAGCAGGCTGTGAGCAGCCCGCGCAGCAATAATCCGGCCGACCGCCATTGCCGCGAGGAGGCGCTGGCTGGCGGCAGCCGACGCACCCACGGGCATACTGCTCCTCCGTGGCCAGAACCGGCATGGTCCATCCCGCCGGCCGTCCGCCCCGAGCTCGCCGCCCGGCTCAGGCCCCGCGTCTCCCATAGCGATAACGACGCGCGACTCCGTCTTGACCGGCTGGCGCAGTCGGCTCTCCTCGAGGAGGAGGGCTCTATTGGTCCAGCCTGTTTTGGTCCGCGGATCCACAACGAGCCTTTTCCGCCCGGCTTTACGCTCCCCCGCGACACCCCGAAGTATACCGGGGCCGCCAAGCCGAAGGACCAGCTGATCGACTACACCACTGCCGTCGGCATCGCCAGGGGGAACAAGCGCGTAGCCGTCTGCTACGTCCCCCTCATGCTGATCAGCTCGGCCCGCACCTGGCTGAACAGCCTGGCCGCCGGCAGCATCAACACCTGGACGAACTTCGAGGAGGCCTTCGTCCGCAACTTCACTGGCACCTACAAACGGCCTGGCTGGCCCCGCGAGCTGGCCATGTGCGTCCTGGGGCCGGACGAGCCCCTCCGCAACTACCTCAGGCGCTGGACCGAGCTCCGCAACTCCTGCGAAGGAGTACACAAGGTACAGGCCATCCAGTACTTCATCGAGGGCTGCTGCGATGGCACTCCCCTCAAGCACAAGCTCCTGTGCTCCGAGCCAACCTCCCTGGCAGACCTGATGTCCAAAGTGGACAAATACGCTATGGCCGACTCCTCGATGAGGATGAAGGCTAAGGCATCGGCAAGGCCGGCTACGCCCCCCGCCGCACCGCGGGCGGCGGACGACAACCGGCAGCCGCAGAACGGCACGCGCAAGAACGACGAGCTCGATTCCCGCTACGGGAGCAGGCAGGTCGCCTCCATCGAGGGGGAGCAACTGGCTGGCCAGGCCTCCGATCAGCGCCAGCGCACCAGCAAGGCCGCCTGGCAACCGAAGCTGACTTCCGAGCAAATGCTTGACCTCCCCTGCAAAAACCACTCCGGTGCCAAGCCGGTCACGCACACGCTCCGGCAGTGCAGCTTCTCACAACGATTGGCTCGGGGGGATGGCCTCCCGGCTCACCTGCGCAGCCAGCCCGCGCCCCGGCACTAGCCCCAGCTCATGCTCCGGCTCCCGGTCCGGGTCAGGCGGACCCGGCCCTAGCTCGGGGCGACGGCCGGCTGCACGACCGGTTCCCCGAACATGATGACTACTACGTCGTCTTCACCAGTGAAGAGACGGACAAGCGCGCCCAGCGTCGGCTCCACCGCGAGGTGAATGCCACCATGCCCGCGAGTCCCCAGTTCATGCATTGGTCCGAGAAGCCGATCACCTTGAGCCGGGCGGACCACCCGGCCGTGATGCCGAACCCCGGCAGCTACGCCCTCGTCCTCGATCCCACCATCGCCTCCGAGAAACGCTCGTGCCGCTTCTCGCGGGTTTTGATCGATGGAGGCAGCAACATCAACATCCTCTACCTCGACACCCTGCTCAAGCTAGGGCTCAAGGTGGAGGACCTAAAAACGAGTCGGGCCATTTTCCACGGCATCGTGTCGGGAAAGTCCTGCACCCTCGTCAGAAAGATCAAGCTCGATGTCCTCTTCGACTACGCCAGTCATTTCCGCCACGAGCCAGTTTTGTTTGAGGTAGTGGACCTCGATAGTCCCTACCACGCATTGCTGGGCACGCCCGCTCTCGTCAAGTTCATGGCGATCCCCCACTACGCCTACTTGAAGCTCAAGATGCCGGGTCCCAAGGGCATCATCACCATCGTCGGGAAGTACCAGATGTCAATGGTGTGCGCGCGAGATGGTAGCCGGCTGGCCGAGGCCCTGGAAATAGCGGAGGAGAAGCGACAGCTCGACCGGCTGGTGGCCCTCGCCTCTGCCCAGCCGGCTGTGCCGGCACCTCCGTCCCAGTCGGTCGGCGAAGGCTCGTTCCAGTCGTCCAAGGACACCAGGTAGGTGCCACTCGATCTAACCGACCCCACCCAATGCGTGACCATTGGCTCCCGCCTCGACAGCAAATAGGAAGGCGAGCTCGTCGACTTCCTCCGTGAGAATCGGGACATCTTTGCATGGTCCCCCAAGGACATGCCGGGTGTTCCCAGGAAGTTCGCCAAGCACAAGCTGCACGTACGGCCGGATGCGAAGCCGGTCGAGAAACCCCTGTGCCGTTTCTCCGAGGAGAAGCGGCATACTATAGGAGAAGAAATCGCCCGGCTGCTCGCAGCCGGCTTCATCATGGAGGTGTTTCACCCGGACTGGCTGGCCAACCCAGTCCTCGTGCTGAAGAAAAACAAGACCTGGCGCATGTGTATCGACTACACGAGCCTAAACAAGGTGTGACCCAAGGACCTATTCGCCCTATCGCGGATCGATCAAGTCATCGACTCCATGGCCGGCTGCGATCTGTTGTCTTTCCGGGACGCCTACTCTGGCTACCACCAGAGAAAGCTGGACCCGGCCGACCGGCTCAAGACCTCCTTCATCACCGCTTACGGGGCCTACTGCTACATCACCATGTCCTTCGGCCTGAAGAACGCAGGCGCTACCTTCCAGCGCTGCATGCAGAAGTGCCTCCTGCCTCAAATAGGCAGGAACGTCCACGTCTACGTGGACGACATCATCGTCAAATCCAAGAAGCACTTCAGCCTCCTCGACGACCTCCAGGAGACGTTCGCCAACTTGTGCGAATACAAGATCAAGGTCAACCCAGAGAAGTGTGTCTTCGGCATCCCAGCCGGCTAGCTCCTGGGTTTCTTCGTGTCCGCCCGTGGCATCGAAGCTAACCCCGAGAAGATCCGGGTGATTGAGCGCATGACCAAGCCGGTCCGGCTCCGCAACGTCCAGAAGTTCACCGGCTGCCTCACTTCCCTTAGCCGGTTCATCAGCCGGCTGGGAGAGAAGGCCTTGCCCCTCTACGGGCTCCTACGCAAGTCGGCCCTGGTCGAGCCGGGTTGAGACCTCTCGAAGAAGCCGGCCCTATTCGACTGGCCCGACGAGGCGGACGCGGCATTCTGCGACCTCAAGCGGGCTCTCACCAGCGCGCCCATCCTGGCCACGCCGGCTGACAAGGAGCCTTTGCTCGCCTACATTGCGGCGACCACGCGCGTCGTCAGCGTCGTCCTGGTGGTGGAGTGGCCGGAGGAAGGCAATGCGCTGTCGACGCAGCGTCCTGTCTACTACCTTAGCGAGGTCCTCTCCGCCTCCAAGCAAAACTATCCCCACTACCAGAAGATGTGCTACGGCATATACTTCGCCGCCCAGAAGCAGAAGCAGTACTTCCAGGAGCATGTCATCACCATCTTGAGCATAGTGCCGCTGGGCAAAATCATGGCCGTTGGGACGCCACTGGCCGGATCGCCAAATGGGCTATCGCCCTGTCCGACTACGAAATACGGTACGAGCCACGCACCTCCATCAAGTCCCAGGCAATGGCCGACTTCCTCGTCGACTAGGCCGAAACCCAGTTCGTGCCGCCCCTGCCCAACTCCATGCATTGGCGCATGCACTTCGATGGCTCGAAGATGCGAGCCGGCCTGGGAGCCGGCATCGTCCTATCGTCCCCCAGAGGAGACCAGCTCCGCTACGCCCTCCAGATCCACTTCGCCACCTCCGACAATGTGGCCGAATACGAGGCCCTCGTCTATGGCCTCCGGCTCGCCAAGGAGATCGACATCCAGCGCATCATTTGCTTCGGCGACTCGGACCTCGTGGTGCAACATGTCTTTGGCGAATGGGACACTAGGGACGCCAACATGGCCAGCTATCACTTCCTCGTCCAGCAGCTCACCGGATTCTTCGAGGGCTGCACACATCCCCCGTGCGGACAACGAGGCGGCCGACGCGCTGGCAAAGATTGGCTCCACCCGGCAGGCCATCCCAGCCGGCGTCTGTTAGCCGGCGTCTGGCAAAGATAAGGAGAGAGACAGAGAGAGAGAGGTGGGGGCAGCGCACGACCGTTAGTAGGCCATGCTCTCTGCTGCGAGCTAGCGGACCAAAAAGAAGGGAAGCCTCTTTACCGTCTGCCTTCAGTATCTTTGTCGTACGCTATAAGACGGCAAAGAAGTCATCCATTTGACCTAACTAGGTCCACGATCTAGTGAACCCATCTAGGATCTTTGCCATCTGCTTTTGGGATCTTTGTTGTCTGCTAGGAGACAACAAATAATGGACTCATGGCAAATAATATCTTTGCCATCAGTCCCTTCTTTGTCGTACATTTTCTGGAAGCTGACGTCAAAGACCTTCTTTGCAGTCAGCCGGCAGACGTCAAATACCTTCTTTGCCGTTAGCCGACACATGACAAAGAATGGACTGATGGCAAATTCTCTGATTCTAGTAGTGAAGGTCTTCGGACAACTTGGAATTTTTCTCCCTCACGGCCTATGAGAGGTATCAAGCATGTTTTGTTAGATCCTTAATATGGTCATCTTGCCCAGATTAAGGTTCAAGGGTTTCCAGATTGGTATTTGTAGTCGTTCATTGAACTTATTAATTACCTAGAGACTATTTAGCATGGTACGGGCAATCCCTACAAGTCATGATCGGGATGTGAATGATAAGGGACGCGGATTGAGCCCTTCGGGTCGAGAATAAAACCACATCGTTTGCCCTAGAAGCTTTATCCAAAGCCCTCATGGCCGAAGAGTTAACTGCACTCCGCTCAATTCTAGACAAGGATGATGTAACCCTCAGTAAGAGGCTAAAGTCTACTTACTTCTAACCAGCGGATAAGATAGTCAAATTTTAGGTACATCCAATGGACCCAAAAAACAGTGTCCATCGGAGCTCAGTTGGATCCCGTGATCGACGAGGTGATGTGTACATTCTTATGCGAAAATTGGGAAATATTCGCTTAGCACCCCTCAGATAGGCCAGTAATCCCATGGAGTCTCGCGGAACACAGCCTGAACATAATCGTAGGGTTTAAGCCAGGCAAGCAGGCATTACGCCGGTTCTCAGAACCTAAGCATCAAGTCATGGGTACCAAACTAGCAAAATTACTAAAGGCCGGATTCATTTGCGAAATTAAGCACCTGATATGGATGGCAAACTTGGTCATGGTGCCAAAAAAGGACAAATCCTGACAGCTGTGTGTGGATTTCAAAGACCTAAATAAAGCCTGCCCCAAGGATCCTTTCCCCTTACCTCGCATCGATCAAATCATCGACACCACTGCCGAACACGACTCGCGATGCTTTCTCGACGCTTACTCCGGATACCACCAAATAAAAATAGAGGAATCTTTATGAATCTTTATACGAAGCCCTCGTGGCCGACTAGTTAACCGACGCGTTTATCACTCCTTATCGGTCATTCTACTTCAATACAATGCCTTTGGATTAAAAACACAGGCGCCACTTATCAGCGTTCAAACATGCCTCAAAAAACAAATTGGCAAAACAGTCAAAGCATGCGTGGACGATGTGGTCATCAAGAATGAAAACATGAGCCAGCTGGTCGACGACCTAGGAACATCCTTAAACAATCTGCGGACTTACAACTTCCGGCTTAACCCAGAAAAATGTGTCTTTGGAGTTCCTTTGGTAAACTGCTTGGATTTATTGTTTCCCATAAAGAAATAGAAGCCAATCCAAGTAAAATTAAATCCTCATCCCAACTGGTAATCCCGACAGATTTGAAACACGTGCAAAAATTGGTGGGATGCGTAGCAGCTTTAAGCCGCTTTATATCCCTCCTCGACGAAAAGGCACTGTCGCTCTACAATCTGCTCAAATGGACCAAAAACTTTGAGTGGAGTGATGAAGAAATGGCCGCATTGAAAAAATTAAAACACTATTGGACAGTAACCCCAGTCTTACCGCACCCACAACTAGTAAATCCAATGTTGTTGTACATATCAGCCACTAACCAAGTGGCCAACGCAGTCCTTGTTGTTGAATGCGAGCGATAGGGCTATGAGCTCCGGGTGTAGAAGCTAGTCTACTATGTACTTGATGTGCTCTCCCCATGCAAGACACATTATCCCATAATCAGAAGATAGCCTATACAGTTTTTTATGGCGTCACGAAAGCTTCGACACTACTTTCAAGAGTGTTCGGTCACGGTAGCATCCGAAGTGCCCCTCAATGATATAATCAACAACAGGGATACCACGGGTAGCATAGCCAAATCGAACACAAGCTTCTACCTATTAAAATCGTGTACAAGCCACGCTGAGCTATCAAAACTCAAGTGCTCGCAAATTTCCTGTCCGAATGGACGGAGGCCGAACTCGCTAAATAGTATAGTACATACTCCCATTCGACAATGTACTTTGATGGCTACAAAACACTCGCCGGCAGGGGGATGGTATCATACTTACATCCCCCACTAGTGATAAAATCCGGTATGTACTACAAATCATGTACAGTGATTGCCATAACGTGGACGAATATGAGGCCTTATTGAACGGACTTCGGATGGAAACTTCAGTGGGGGTGCCACTCCTCGAGGTACAAGGGGATTCCAACCTCGCCATCTCACAAATCAATGGTGAATTCGATGCCAAAAATCCTAAAATGGCACCTTAAGGGAATGGTGTTCTCAAAATATCAGCACGGTTCGAGGGCCTTGAATTCCATCATCTCACTAGAGATACCAATCAAGTTGCCGATGTCGTTGCCCGCATGCACACTAAATGCGACCTGGTTCCTAACAATACCTTCTTGGAACAACTCTTTAAAGCATCTGTGGTGTGGCAGGACGATAACAACATCGCTGGAACTAGTGATCAGGAGCTGATCACCCCTCCCATAGTTGAACTACACGAACAAATCATTGGAGGTCGGCACCCGAAGAAACACCTTCGGCTCATGATGTCATGGCAGTAATCGCGCCATGTACCGAACCCTTTCTCTCCTATATATTATTCCAAGAACTTCCTAACAACCAAACGGAAGCAAGATGTAGTGACCCGACCTGGAAAGGTCAAGCCTCTGTGTGTTGTGTGCCATCCTTGGATCAGTATGCTGGCACACACAGTACATCAATGTATATATCAAAGTGCAATCACATGTAATTAACATAGAAGTGATATATACCTTAAAATCTCAGTGGAAACAGTCAACGGGAGTGGAGTCCCAATAACACCAATGACAGGTTGAGTGTAGACAGTAACCCTGAATCTTACTCTTTCTTGTCGAAGAAAAATATCTGCAACATAAGACGTTGCAGCCATGTAGGTCAGTACATTGAATGTACCGGCAAGATCACCATAGTAGAACAGAAGATAAAAACTATTCTATATGCAGTAAGGCTTTGTGGCTCTATGTCTGAGTTTTTGCATAAAAGCTGATTTTATTTTTATTTCCTACAACAAAGGAATATCAGGAGTTTTCACTCTAGAGTTACCTAACATGACATGGTTCCCCCAACCGATCTCTAAATGCCCACAAGTATCATAAGTTGCCCACAATTAATTATCAGTCTAGTGTTGAGAGTTCAGAGATAGATCCAAGTCCAGAGGATCAAATTGTCCATAACCGGGGACACGGCTAATCGATTTGGTTTAACTCTGCAAAGTGTTGTGTTCTTTACCCACAAGATTCGTTCCCTCCTTGTAATTCCTCGCACTGCATCGTGTTTGAGAACAGGATGAACGAAACATGGTCTTTCAGAGTGTTTCCCTGACTACTGTCAGTCCCATCCATTCCTAACGTCGACTACATCTCGTAGCACTGCCCAGCCACAGTCACAACAAAGATCAACCAAGCCAGATCCCATAATGACTTATGGCTAAACAGGTAGCTTCCGGGCAGGAAGTATTCATCCGTCTCTTTGAGTCTGGGTGAAGCTTTCCACAAGATGTCATGGCGCTTCTCCATGCATCCCGACCATCCACGGGTTACTCCAGGGATGCCAAATCAACCATCCTTCGCCCAGTAGTGTGTATTGGAAAACTCGTTTCTCGAGTCTCGAAGTCTTGAGGTCTTGAAGATGCCTTCATGAAGTTGTCGTATTGACGAAGAGTCCTCCTTCTCACACCGCTCACAAACACTCATACCAGACCCCGTCTACTTTAGCATAGCATAAAAATAACTAACGTTCCCGGGGCTTTAGTAACAAGTGGTGAGTTCCTACCTCATGCATTCTACTCAACTACAAGAATTTCAATAACAATACTGGAGGGATTTGTTGAATGATGTCACTACATGCAATAAAACATAGTTATGAAATAGATGGTCAAAGTGAACTTGCATGTACTGTTGATGAAGAATAATATCGCTCTCAGAAATAACTTGATAGAACTATTCGTCACTCTCCGACAAAAATCAATACAATCAAACATTGCATTCATATAAGCAATCATACTAGCAATCAATACTAACAATCAACAAGTAATACAATACCAAACACAAAAGGGTTGATGAAGAAAATACTTAAGACAAAACTCAAAACAACAAAGTTTTATCAACCCAACTAAGGTTGGTTTTCTCTACAAATAAATCCTTTCTTCAAAAGTCACAAACAAAAAAAAGTAAAATATAACAAAAGTATTTTTCTAAATATTTTACTAGCAAGAAGAATTACTTTTGAAGAACAACTAAGAAATATGAAAAACAGCACTCTAAACAACATAGGTTGTAGCCTAATAAACTTAACAACAAGAAAACAAATAAAACAATTAAAATATTAAAATAACATAAAAAAATATATTTTCAAATAAGAAATCAACTAGCAATACTAGAGCAATACAACAAAGAAAAACAAAACAAAGTACTGGCTCTAAATTTTGGTGGCTAAACTACTACTAATATAAAACAAGACAAAACTATTTTTAGTTACAAAACAATCCTTAACAGAAAAGAATACTAAAATTTATTTAGAAAAAAAGAATTAAATCCTCTGAAACATTTGTCAAAAGAATTACTACGAAAACTAAATTGTTTTATAAAACATTTCCTAATGAAGAAGAATATAGTTTCCTATATCATTGGAATATAAAACAAAGCAAAACTATTTTTATTAACAGAAAGTAAGTCACCTAATATTGGGCAACAGAACTAAGGAAAACTAAAACAAAAGTTAAACCAATTCAGATTTCAAAATAAACTAAAAAAATTAAACTAACTAAATCCTATTAGGTACTAAACAGATTCTGCTTTAGTTAAAAACCCTAATCTAAATTATCCTAAAAATTCTCATACAGTGCTGGATGATAAACCTAACTAATACAAAAGAGTGGCAAAAAGAATCACTCAAAAATAAAATTTTAAACTCAAGTTAGCCTTAGGATCGAGATTCTAGCCTTAGGATCGAGATCTAACGGCTAAGAGAGGGTTAGGGAGCTCACAGAGGGAGGGTTAGCGGCGATGGAAGATTCAGGCGAGGAAGGGGCTCGGCGGTGCACGTGGAGGTGGCTCCGGTGGTCGGGGACGGCGTCTGAGAGGTCCTGTCGATGGCGGTGGACCTCCGTTGTCTGTTGGTGGCGTCGGCGAGGCGAGGGGGCGTCGGAGCTGAGTGGCACGAGCTCTTAGAGCTTCGGGAGGTGGCCCGCTCCGGCAAGGTCGTCACTGTGGGTGCTTTGGTGGGTCTGGGGTCCAAGCGAGGGAATGGGGAGGTGCGGGCGAGGGTGATGGAGAGGATGGCGTCCTCGGGTAGCGAGAGGAGTGGCTAGGGCGAGCACGGGAGCGGCAATGGCGCGGCGGTGTCCGGTGGTTCCGGCGAGCGATAGCGGCGAGGAGAGGCGTTGGGCAGAGGGGGAAATGGGGGAACGGGTCGAGGGGAGGGGTGGGGTTTTATAGGCTGTCTTGGGGCATCGTGGAATGGTAGGAGGAGGGATCTCCGACTCGGTGGTCGCCGGCGTGGTTTGGGGAGCGAGAGGAGGGAGGTGACCGCGGGGTTAGAGGGATCGGGCGGTAGGACCTCGCGGTCAGAGAGAGAGAGAGGGCGGCGTCAGCAGCGTCGGTGGCCGGCCCCGAGAGGTTTCGGGGAGGAGTTATGGGCGGTGGGCCAGTGGGCTTGATAACCTGTTAAATCGTTTCCTTTTATTAATTTATAGAGCATTAAAATATCATTAAAGCTTTCAAAACCTTTCCAAAAAATAAAGTTTTATATACCAAAATGATCAGGGAAATAAATGACATTTAATGAACATTTTTCCACGGCCAAATTAATTACTTTTAATTTTTTTTCTTCAGAAAATGCCTAAATTGGTTTTAATTCTTTTGCAATAAATTTTCAAATAACCCCCTAGGTTTTATGATTCAAAAACGTCACAAAATACCCCCTGGTTTGGAGTGTCATGTTACTCTTCTCAAATTTTGTCAAGGGGTTTGAATGCTTTGAAAATTTAAATTTGAACGAAATATGAAATGGATCCCAAAAGGAATAAGTCAGTGATTTTCAAATTAACTTCTCAAATCTTTTTATATTGAAGAAGTCATGTCATCTTCTCTCCCTGATTTGAAAAGTATTAATTTGAAATCAAACAAAAAGGGGAAAATCATTTGATTCCCTCTCATTCAAAAGTTTTCAAAAGTTTCAAATTCCACTCAAATCAATCACTCAAACAAACAAACACTCATTTTATTATTTATTATAACATTCCAAAATTTGGGATGTTACAAACCTACCACACTTAAAATGAATCTCGTCCTCGAGATTCGAAAGGGCTAGAGAGAAAAGGTTAGGGTTTGGGGTCTTCTGGTAAATCCATTGACCTGGAAAGTGTGGGGTCTACCACACTTAAAATGAGAGTTACTGGTCCGTCAAAATCATGGCAGTCCTCTGGGTGCATCTATCTGTTCACATTCTTCACGATAGCTCCTTCGATGAGGCTCTTCCATTAAATCAAAATCTTGTGATCTCATAACAAAATGCATTTCCTCCGATACTGGGTCTTCTTAGCTGACAAGTCTCGTGATCAATCTAAATAACTTATCGAATATCTCATGGTGGTCTACCATTTGTGGTTATCCTGCAGTGAAATGGGTCTTGGCTTCATTCCTCACCGTAAAATTCCTACGTGTGACAGCAACTGTCAAGTACAAGAGGTTTTCTTCATACCATTCTAAGGCTTAAACAAAAGCTTCAAAGAGCGTCGTCTCTTTACTATGGGTAAGTCACTCAGAATTACCAATCCGGATAGCAAGAGAATGATAAGAGTAAGTCGTCATGGTGGCCAAGCCATGTCGCACTCAAATCATTACCTTGTATAAGGTTTAGTGAATCTCGTATTCTAACACTTGGGCTTCCTCACAAGCATTGCAGAAAATTTCTCTTGTCAACGAACGAAGTTTGGATAAATGAATTTATTTCTGCAAGCCAAACAAAAACATCTATCGTTTCTTCACAACTCTCAGGTTTCCATAATGCTCCTAGGAAAACGTTCGCTGATCCAATCACCACTTCTTGCTTCATGATCTTTGGGAAACCTTCATGAAACCATGAGATCCATCCTGATACACGTTCTATTCCTTGAATATGTTTTTCCTTTCCATTGGTCTATTTACCAATAACAGTTTTGGTTCATCATATTCAAAATCCAAGGTATACTATTTCAGGTGTTGTCACCCACATAGTTGGATACGTTCCCACCTTCTCTTCACCTGTATTCACTTATCCAACTCCTTAACAAGAATGGTACTTTCTCCATTCATTGGTCCCTGTGGTTACTTCCACACTCAAAATGAAATGCACCTATGCCTTCATAAACCATATTTTCTCATATCCTCGAAAATGGTCAGTGATCTTTGTTCATAGAGTAAGAAGTCATATAATTCAACATGGCATCATAAATTCCTTTGACTCGTGAATTTATTTCAAACTTTGAGACTTCCGTTACAAAGTAATCTCATGAAAACAATAGTGCTTCATGATACAGTTATTTCCATCTTAACTACTCCATTCTAGCTTTCTTCTCGTATTCAATCTTTGGTTACATCCTCAATCACCTCTTAAAACTCCTAAAAGTACTTTATTACAAATGCTGCCATCCACATATGTTGGCATGGTCCAGCATCACTCCCAAATTTATTCATTTATCCTTCCTTGGAGATATTTTAGTACCACTGGAAGTTTGCGATGTGCTCCTTGCAGTCATCCACATTTTGCTTGATCAGGGTGGACATGAGCTTCATCTCCATCATCTCCGTATGCACCTCATGCAGGTATTCCTGGGTATGACGGAGTCGTGCTTCGAGTATTTCTCCAAACCGACGTATGGCTTCCATGGCAGCATCACGAACAGCGTCAAAAAAAGTTTCTCGTGGTACACGAGATATGTAAAAGTGTTGTCCCATAGTCTTTGGGTGAGCCCCTTTCACACGTTGGAGGTGTACCTCCACATACTAGAGTTCCACTCCATTTTCCATGAATGGGTAGCCTTTGTAGACTGCATCTCCTTCAAGATGGATGTGCGTCATCATATCCTTCAGGATCCTTGGGTAATCATGATCACTAGTCAGGGCCATGGTCGTCTCCGGGCCCTTGAGGAAAGACTCATAAAGGGTGGTCATCTGCGGGTGTCAGAAAAGGGTACTCAGAACAACATATGTTCATTCTTGGGTAAGCATCCATATCATCCAAACCAAACTTCTAATTCACTTCCCAACATCTTAGAGAATATTGTCATCCATAAAACAAATTGAGTTATCCATTTACCATATTCTATTACATTCCTTGTACTTTAGCAAAATCCCAGTTTATGCATCAACAACTCCTTTTTCATCCATGTTCTATATCCATACTTCTACCTCCAGATGGGTCCTTGGTCTAGAGAATTCAAGTCCAGCTTCATTCACCGTTGATTCGGTCCAAGGGGTTTTGGGGATGGGATGGGTAAGAGAGAGAGAGCAGGGATACAACTCAAAACATCAAACTCAAGTCCACACATTCATAAAGTTCAATCAAACTATAGTATCGCCACCCACATAAGGTTGGTATGGTCGATCACTCAAATCGTAAAAACGTTTATCCTTATTCTCTCATGGTGGTGCTACTACTAAGCTAGTTTATATCATGTCTTCGTCTTCAGTGGGCTTCTTCTGGTCATGCTTGATATTCTCCAGTTCTTCTACCAGATTTTCCCTGTTGATGCAGAGTTTCTGATGTCATCCCTGTAGTTCTAGGTTTTGGTTCTTGAGCTTCTGAATTTCAACGTCTCCAGCATGAGCCATGGCCTGACTATTCTTTAAGTCTTGGCGAAGCTTCTGAATCTCGGGATCGTGTTTCATTAGATTGGCTACCTTCAACTTCTCAGCCTTGAGGCTGTCATGAAATGCTTCATTCTCAAATAACTCCGAGAGAAGGTCCATTTGAAGGTTCTTGATGTAGCGCTCCAGTTCTTCATTGTACACAAGTACGGGTGAAAATTTCATCTTTTGTTCGTCAGTGAGGTCGATGAGTGCTCCATCAGGCTTCTGCCATCCAAGCCTTCCAAAGTAGTGGTTGCACAACTCAGCATGATGACGATAGCTCAAACGTGCAATGGCGTCATGGACAGCTGTGTTCATGCCCAGCTCACATTCATGGCTCAATGTGCCATAGTTTATGTCTTCAGTCTTGGGGTCTTCTTCACGTCCAAAAACTTTGGTTTTGATGCCCCAGAATCCAGACTTCCGCTTAGTCGCCTTGATCTCAGGTATCGGATGCTTCACCATCTGCACTAGCTCCATGAGGAATGAGCCTCCGAGAACATCTTCATAGTCCTCTCTTTTGTTCAGGGTGTAGTTCTTCATCTATAGTTTGAAACAGGGAGGGTTCAGTAAAAGAATTTAGAAGTTATGGGAGTAGTGAAAACAAAAGTTTGTTCCTATAAAGGACAAAAGTTTGTTCCTATCAAGGTCTTCCTATTACTAATCCATTTCCTAGGGTCACGTCCTACAGTAACATGTGCTCTGATACCATTTCTGTAGCGACCCGACTTGGAAAGGTCAAGCCTCTGTGTTCTGTGCCATCCCTGGATCAGTATGCTGGTACACACAGTACATCAATGTATATATCAAAGTGCAATCACATGTAATTAACGTAAAACTGATATATACCTTAAAATCTCAGCGGAAACAGTCAACAGGAGTGGAGTCCCAATAACACCAATGGCAGGTTGAGTGTAGACCGTAACCCTGAATCGTACTCTTACTCGTCGAAGAAAAATATCTGCAACATAAGACGTTGCAGCCGTGTAGGTCAGTACATTGAATGTACCAGCAAGATCACCATAGTAGAATAGAAGATAAAAACTATTCTATATGCAGTAAGGCTTTGTGGCTCTGTGTCTGAGTTTGTGCATAAAAGCTGATTTTATTTTATTTTCCTACAACAAAGGAATATCAGGAGTTTTCACTAGAGAGTTACCTAATATGACA
Source organism: Hordeum marinum (assembly GCA_022496015.1). Lineage (NCBI taxonomy): Eukaryota > Viridiplantae > Streptophyta > Magnoliopsida > Poales > Poaceae > Hordeum > Hordeum marinum. The sequence continues at coordinate 529,249,505 of CM039678.1, read as the reverse complement.
TGGTTTTGCCAACCAATGTCTAAATGCCCACAAGTATCATAAGTTGCCCACAATTAATTATCAGTCCAGTGTTGAGAGTTCAAAGATAGATCCAAGTCCAGAGGGTCAAATTGTCTGTAACCGGGGACACGACTAATCGATTAGGTTTAACTCTGCAGAGTGTTGTGTACTTTACCCACAAGATTCGTTCCCTCCTTGTAATTCCTCGCACTTCATGGTGTTTGAGGAGAGGACGAACGAAACATGGTCTTTCAGAGTGTTTCCCTGACTACTGTCAATGCCCATCCATTCCTAACATCGACTACATCTCGTAGCACTGCCCAACCACAGTCACAACAAAGATCAACCAAGCCAGAGCCCATAATGACTTGTGGCTACACATGTAAGCTTCCGGGCATGAAGTATTCATCTGTCTCTTTGAGTCTGGGTGAAGCTTTCCGCAAGATGTCATGGCGCTTCTCCATGCATCCCTGCCATCCACTGGTTACTCCAGGGATGCCCAATCAACCATCCTTCACCCAGTAGTGTGTATTGAAAAACTCGTTTCTCGAGTCTCAAAGTCTTGAGGTCTTGAAGATGCAAGACTTGAAGATGCCTTCATGAAGTTATCGTATTGACGTAGAGTCCTCCTTCTCACACCACTCACGAACACTCATACCAGACCCCGTCTACTTTAGCATAGCATAAAAATAACTAATGTTCCCGGGGCTTTAGTAACAAGTGGTGGGTTCCTACCTCATGCATTCTACTCAACTACAAGAATTTCACTAACACTACTGGAGGGATTTGTTGAATGATGTCACTACATGCAATAAAACATTGGTATCAAATAGATGGTCAAAGTGAACTTGCCTGTACTGTTTGTGAAGAATAATATTGCTCTAAGAAACAACTTGATTGAACTATTCGTCACTCTCCGATAAAAATCTATACAATCAAACATTCCATTCTTATAAGCAATCATTCTAGCAATCAATACTAACAATCAACAAGTAGTACAAAACCAAACACAAAAGGGTTGATGAAGAAAAAAGTTAAGACAAAACTCAAAACAACAAAGTTTTATCAACCCAACTAAGGTTGGTTTTCTATAGAAATAAATCCTTTCTTCAAAAGTCACAAACAAAAACAAAGTAAAATATAACAAAAGTATTTTTGTAAATATTTTACTAGCACGAAGAATTACTTTTGAAGAACAACTAAGAAATATGAAAAACAACACTCTAAACAACATAGGTTTTAGCCTAATAAACTTAACAACAAGAAAACAAATAAAACAATTAAAATATTAAAATAACAGCAAACTAGCAATACTAGAGCAATACAACAAAGAAAAACAAAACAAAGTAATGGCTGTAAATTTTGGTGGCTAAACTACTACTAATATAAAACAAGACAAAACTATTTTTAGTAACAACACAATCCTTAACAGAAAAGAATACTAAAATTTATTTAGACAAACAGAATTAAATCCTCTAAAACATTTGTGAAAAGAATTACTACTAAAACTAAATTGTTTTATAAAACATTTCCTAATGAAGAAGAATATAGTTCCTTTATCATTAGAATATAAAACAAAGGAAAACTATTTTTATTAACAAAAAATAAGTCACCTAATATTGGGCACATAACTAAGGAAAACGAAAACAAAAGTTAAACTAATTCAGATTTCAAAATAAACTAAAAAAAATAAACTAACTAAATCCTATTAGGTACTAAACAGGTTCTGTTTTAGTTAAAATCCCTAATCTAAATAATCCTAAAAATTCTCAAACAGTGTTGGATGATAAACCTAACTATTACAAAACAGTGGCAAGAAGAATCACTCAAAAATAAATTTTAAACTCAAGTTATTCAGAAAACAAGATTTGAATCAAATGTGTTTGAATTCAATTTGTGACTGCCTGAACAAAATCTGTTTGAATTCAGAAAGTAACTCTGTTTGAATCAAACTAGATGTCTACAGAAACTATATAATTTTTGTGACAAGATGCAAAAAAGAATCGAATTAAAACAATTAAAAACATAAAAGATATGAAGAAAACAAATTCAGAAACTATTCTGTTTTTAAAACAAAAACAGAAAAATAGAAAAATCTATCTAACGGATAGGGGGTGACGTGGCGCTCTATGATTGGTCTAGAGATGTGTGCGTTCTAGCATTCCGGGCGGACGGCCGATGTTTAACAAAAAACACTTCGGCGTTTAAGTGATCTAATCCTAGCCTTAGGATCGAGATCTAACGACTAAGAGAGGGAGAGGGAGCTCACAGTGGGAGGGTCACCGGCGATGGAGGATTCCGGCGAGGCAGGGGCTCGGCGGTGCACGTGGAGGTGGCTCCGATGGTCGGGGATGGCGTCTGAGAGGTCCTGTCGACAGCGGTGGACCTCCGTCGTCCGTTGGTGGCGTCGGCGAGGCGAGGGGGCGTCGGAGCTGAGTGGCACGAGCTCTTAGAGCTTCGGGAGGTGGCCTGCTCCGGCAAGGTCATTGCCGTGGGTGCTCTGGTGGGTCTGGGGTCCAGGCGAGGGAATGGGGAGGTGTGGGCGAGGGTGGTGGAGAGGATGGCGTGCTCGGGTAGCGAGAGGAGTGGCTAGGGCGAGCACGGGAGCGGCACTGGCGCGGCGACGTCCGGTGGTTTTGGCGAGCGATAGCGGTGAGGAGAGGCGTCGGGCAGAGGGGGAAATGGGAGAACGGTTCGAGGGGAGGGGAGGGGTTTTATAGGCTGTCTTGGGGCGTCGGGGAATGGCAAGAGGAGGGATCTCTGGCTCAGTGGTCGCTGGCGTGGTTTGGGGAGCGAGAGGAGGGAGGTGACCGCAGGGTTAGAGGGATCGGGCGTTGCGACCGTGCGGTCAGAGAGAGAGAGGGCGGCGTCAGCGGCGTCGATGGCCGGTCCGGAGAGGTTTCAGGGAGGAGTTATGGGCGGTGGGCCTGTGGGCTTAATAACCCGTTAAATCGTTTCCTTTTATTAATTTATAGAGCATTAAAATATCATTAAAGCATTCAAAACCTTTCCAAAAAATAAAGTTTTATATACCAAAAGGACCAGGGAAATAAATTCCATTTAATGAACATTTTTCCACGGCCGAATTTATTACTTTTAATAAAAATTATTTTCAGAAAATGCCTAAGTTTTCAAATAACCCCCTTCGTTTTATGATTCAACAACTTCACAAAATACCCCCTCGTTTGGAGTGTCATGTCACTCTTCTCAAATTTTGTCAAGGGGTTTGTATACTTTGAAAATTTAAATTGGAAGCAAATATGAAATGGATCCCAAAAGGAATAAGTCAGAGATTTTCAAATTCACTTCTCAAATCTTTTTATATTGAAGAAGTCATGTCATCTTCTCTCCCTGATTTGAAAAGTATTAATTTGAAATCAAACACAAAGGGGAAAGTCATTTGATTCCCTCTCATTCAAAAGTTTCCAATTCTACTCAAATCAATCACTCAAACAAACAAACACTCATTTTAATATTTATTATAACATTCCAAAATTTGGGATGTTACACAAGACGAATAATTCGGCGATCCAAGGCTTACAAGGTCTACGAGGGTTAGATATACAAGATAAGCACCACTAGAATACTCACACAATGCATATCTGAAGAAGAAGGTAGGCTACTCCTAGTCTGAATACATGTGGGTCTGGAGGCCATCACATAGCCGCTCGGGCCCTTGTTTGCAAGGCTTTTCGGGCTGGTTTGTTCCGTCTCACGGCTCACGGTATTGCTCAAACACTCCTCCAGCATTGTGTTGGCTATCAGCTCTTTGCCAATCAAAGCCACATGCCCGCAACCACTCTTTGGACGATTCGAATCACGTGGGCTTTTGGGGTCTGGGGACCGGACATGGTCGGACCACTTAAAGGGGGACCAAGAAGACGGAGTATTTACTAGTAATGGTCGATAAATTCACTAAATGGATCAAAGCCAAGCCAATAAGTTCTGCTAAAATCGAGCACAGTCATCTACTTTATATCTGACATTGTGCACTGTTACGGTGCTCCTCATATTATAATAATGGATAATGGGTTAACTTTCACTGCTCAGGAAGTTAAGGACTGGTGTCCTCATTTAGGCATTAAGCCTGACTACGCCTCCATATACCACCCGCAAACCAACAAACATGTCGAATGGGAAAATGGGCTAATTATTAGCGGCATTAAACCACACTTGGTTCTTTCCCTAACAAAATCTAACTGCCACTATGTGGAGGAGCTCGACTCCACACTATGGGGCTTGCGTACCACCCCCAACCGATCAACGAGGTATACACCATTCTTTATGGTATACGGGGCAGAAGCAGTGTTACCCTATAACATTATCCATGATGCACCTAGAGTGCACATGTACGAGGAAAAGGAAGCTGAGATAGATTGACATGACAATTTAGACACCTTTTAGGAAGAGCCACGATACGTCTTTAACACGATCTACATTTTATCAGCAATAGGCTCGACGCTATCAGAGTATGCAAGTTCGGACTAAAGCATCGTGGGCGAACTGGTGTTGTGCCTCTCGGAGAAAAAGAAAATTGAACTATCACTCAAATGGGAGGGCCCCTTCATCATCGATGAAGTCCTTACAGGAGGAGCATATCATCTCGGCAACACATCGGATAATTGCCTCGAACCAAACCCATGGAATGCAGCTCTTCATTGGCGATTCTATGGCTAATATTGGTGTCATCAGCAAACTTAGTTCTTCTCCTTTTTCTTGTTTTTAGTTTTTTCGTTTTTTAGTTTTTAGGTAGGTTATGTTTGGCTCGATCAAGCTGTGCCGATGAATTCCCGGGTGTACATCTTTAAATGTATTCTCTCTCAAAGACATGGGGGCTTACTAGTAAACCCCGTCAATATACTTTCATGTACTTAGTCATTTCGACTTTGTCGTGAATATACACTTTTCCCCGTTGTTTGCACAAGCATTACATGCAACAATTTGACTTAAGATTTGGCCAAGCTGGGTCGCCTGGCTCTGCGCTTACCCTCTACATTCCCGATTATTTGGCTAGAGGGTAAAGGGAGCACCTTTGCTATTTTTACGATCGGTTTCTCCAGATGCGTACCTCGGACGGGTATAGCCGACAGCTAGCATTCTTAAAAATATAATTGGTCGGTTGTCAAGGACAAAGAGATAATTAAGTGGTTTTTGCCATAGTTTGAAATTAGGTGCCGATTTAAATCCGCGCCTGCCTGCTGCAAGTACTCAGATATTAGGGCTATGTATAGTGTAGCACCCGAAGAAAGTATCAGATAGAGGAACTATTTTTGCTGAATATTTTTCTTACATTAAATAGTAATATAACATTGCTCTCCGATCAAAGTTTTGTCTGTTTGCACCATGTGTCCGAATTGCTTGGTTCTCCGAGATGTTTCCCTGATATTTCAGGTCATACATAGTAAGGAACACTCCTCGACTATTGTCAAGGGAGGTAAAAGTCGAAGGCCGGTTAAAGACAATATTTTACAGTTTGGACGTAGCGGCATTTTTGATGAAAAGTACATAGGTACATAGAATAAAATATATGGTTGATGATCAAGATTGTCAATTGTCGCATCTAGGCGATAGACTTGTTGCGAGAGACACGCGATAGACATTACCTGATCATATACCATGTGTAGAGGTATTTCTTGACCATCTGGCCCTACCGGCCCAACTCAAGCTAAATGCTTAGGGTCAAGCTTGATGAATCTCTTCTTCACCATGGCCCATGCCCCCCGTTCTCCTTCTTGACATGCCGATGTTTTCCATATCTTGAATCGCTGGCGAGATCCTATGAAACGATCCACTAATTCAGCCCTACCTTCGGGTGGGCTCTGAGTTGGCCATATCGCCTTGATCATGCTCCTTATTGCCTTTAGGCTTCGTAGCTTAAAGCCTTCAATAGGTCCTCTTTATACCAGCCGGCCTCTTCTTCTGGACGCTCAGTTAACAGAACTGCCCAGAGACGTGGTGAGCTCGTAAGCTCAAATGTAATTTGTATACAAAGCTACGAGTTCAGAGTTACACTTACCAAATATACCACCTTTCAATCTCTGATTTTCCACACGTGCACGGGCCAGCTGGGTTTTTAAATCCTATATTCAATAGTCTGTCGTTTGTTCTCCATCTGAAGTCTGCTCTTTTCTTTAGAATTCCGTGTCAGTACTTGATGGACGGCCTCGAGTTGCGATTCGGCACACCTTTGCGACTATCTCGCTGCATGAAGATATTTTTGTAGTTGTGATGGCATTCTAGGAATGGGGGTACCCAGTCCTGCCTGCCTGCGGCCCACGGCATGGCCCACTTGTCAGCCAGGGATGGCCTAGTGTGACACTACTCAAGACAAGGCCCTCGCGAGGACCTTGGGATCGCGAGTAAGAATGGCATCAAGACCAGCAAGTATGGGCCTCCTCAGGCCCCCTCCTGAGCGGCAGAGATCTCTATGCAGAGCCCGACTTCAGGAGTCAAAGGTGACGCAAGAAAGGACAGGCGGGCGCCAGCATGCTAGGCGGCGTAGTTTCCTCTTTGGTGCAAAGGGAGCAAGGACGTACACGGGTTCCCAAAGCGCCACCCAAAGTTTTCCCTTCCGGTGCAACAAGACTACAACCATGAGCCCCGCAGGACGGATCTCATCACCGAGCCCACGACTAAGCTAAGAGGACCCGGGACACAGCTATATATAGAAGCTAGGACACACTATAGGGGGGATCCGATCCAACACTTAGCCACTCAGCGAACCACCACAAGACAGCAAGCCAAGAACACATCTTGAGCGCCCTCCCGAGGCACAAGCCCACTGTACTAGTTCATCCACCCAAACCTCCACGAGAGGCAATCCACCGAAGCTGGAGTAGGGTATTACGCTCCACAGCATCCCGAACCTGGGTAAACTACTGTGTTCATCTTCTTCCTCGTCATCGAGCGAGTCATCGTAGTAACCATCGAGTAGCAAGCTAGGTTGGGCGAGGCCATAGGAAACCTTCATAGACGCCCCTATGTGACAACCATAAGGGTTTTGCGGAGCCTAAAATCCAACAAGTTGACCTATAGATTCAACAACTATTAAAAAATTGAATTAGATATTCATGCCTTGAGTACTTACGCATCTCACGAAGCTGTTACTCACCATACACTCCCTAGTGAATTCTTTCATTCCTTCTAGCTCGGATCTTACATCTTCTATCTCTGTCTGGCATGACTCAAGAACTACAGGAATCAGCTTCTTTGCCGTCTGCCATACCAGACGACAAAGGATCATACCACGGATGATAAAAATCTTTGTTGTCACCGAGCTGACGGCGCCACTTTAGGTGTTGAAAGTAACAGTAAGCAGCTTCCTTGTCTTCTTCAAAGAAGTAGTGGACGACAAAGCTCTTTACCTTCGAGATTGCTAGTGGGGCGGACGGCAAATATCCTTGATGACAAAGTGTAGGTGTTATCCATGTTAGGTGGTTAATGACAGACTTTGCTGTCTGCCAGCTCACGACAAACTTTGTCATCCAACCGCTTACGTAAGCAGTCCTGCTGCTGCACGTCACTACCGTCTGTGTCTTTGTTGTCCACCTGCTCCCTCTTTGATGTCTTCCATCTGAAGACAAAATGACCAAATGTTTCAGACCTGATGCTCCCAGAATGCACAGGTTCCTACCATGTGGCAGCTTAGCCGTCTGCCTGCTGACAGCAAAGGCCTTTGTCATCGGCTAGCTTGCGGCAAAGTGCCTATATTACCCCTTTTTTATGTGTTTACTATTATTTCTCCGCATTTTCACAGCCCATATAGGATATATATGTATAGTTCAAGTAGTCACATAGGCCATCAAATGAACTAACACATATTAAAAGAACCGATGTCAGTTGTTCATCCATACGTAGTTCAGGCAGTCACATTGTTCATCCATATATACATACATATATAGTTTCACATTGGTCATCAACACAAATCAAAACAAAAACTAAACACTAGTAGTCCATCAATGCCAACTTCCATGAAGTGAATCAAATCTACAAAATGGGAATAAGAAAGTTAGAAGAAGTAGAAGAAGAAGAAGAAGAAGAAGACTAGAAGAAGAACAAGAAGACTAGATGAAGAAGAAGAATAAGAAGAAGAAAGACAAGGACAATAATAAGAAGAAAGAAAGAAATAAGAATAAAGAATAAGCTCATCTTTCTTCTTCTCTTGTTCCTTTTTATACTTTTCATTCTCATTCTTCTTCTTTTATCCTTTCCTTTTCTTCTCTTTCTTCTTGGATTCTTTTGTTTTCTACTCTTCCTTGTTGTTGTTCTTATTATTCCTTATTCGTGTCATATTATAGCTAACCTAGGTAATTATGCCATTTTAGAGCTAACTAAGCTTATTATGTCATTTTATAGGAAAATAGGGTAAGTAAAGGTCATTATTGAGCTAACTTAGTTAATTATGCCATTTTAGAGGTAACCATGATTTTTTACGTTGTTTTGGAGGAAAATAGGGTAACTATAGGTCATTATTGAGCTAACATAGCCTATTATGTCATTTTGGAGGAAAATAAGCTAATTGTATGCCATTTATGAGCTAACCATGGTTATTATGCCATTTTGACCTAACTAATCTAATTATGTCACAAATGAACCAAAAAAGCTAATTATGTCATTTCGGACGATAATTAGCTAAGTATGTATTTTTTGGGAGAAATAAGCTAAATCTATGGCATATTAGGGCTTTAGCATCTACAAACCTAAGTGTGCATTTTTTAAGAAAAACACTAGACAAAACTTACCATTATCGTCATCGCGGAGGTGAAGCAACGGGGTTGCTCGGGCCGGTTTCACCTGGAGAAGGACATGCGATGCGTCTCGGGAGTCATGCTGCACCAAAGATCATTTGCAATGTCTCATTAGGATAATGACACTCAAATGTTAAGACTAGTAACTAATGATCATTCAAATGAAACTCACCGTTTCGATCGCCGTAATGACTGGCATCGACGAAGGGGTCTGATAGGTTTTCTCACACATAGACTGCACATTTGGTTTTGACGAGTCAGTCATATTAGTTAGTAATGAAATGAACATTTACGTGCATGATTTGGCTAATATGTAGAGGAAACTTACCACGAAGAGCTCGTACATGGCCCGGTCGGCCACCTTATATAATGCCCTCTCTTCCTCCAATAACCTAGCTGTCTTCTCCTCCGCGACCAGTTCCTTCTATGCCGCCTCCCGGTCCCTCTCCTTCGGAAGAGCTTGGGTTGTCACTCTCTCTTTCTAAAGAGCAGCCTACAACACCACTACTCGTTAGCATTGCAATCGTCAATGGCCACACACACCTTTTAATGGAGGAAAGATATATGAGTCCTTATTACTAACCTCGATGGTGAGATGGACTGGCCGTGGATGAGTCCTTGTTTGGCGCGCCTTGATCTTTGAGAGGGTGAGAGGACAACATATTAGTCCGTCTCCAATGTCTATCGTGCCATGGGGCTTCCTGCCGCCAGATATCATGCCCAGCTCTGGATCAAAAGGATGCCGGCTCAGGTTAAAGTCCTTCCTTTTCCTCGCCTTCCCCTCCGCGTTGTATCTCATGAGATTGTGGTGGGAGGAGACGTTACTGAACTTTTTTGCATGGGCCGGTCAGACTTAGAGAATGCCTTGGCCTTCTTGTCTGAAGCAGTATGGGCCATGGTATAGAGGACGTACACCTCTGGCACCTTAGTGTTATTGTGTCGCGCCTAAAAGTGACGAACAAAGTATTAGTAAATGGCACAAGCTAGCATGAAGAATAAATTGCACGAATCATGAAGCAAACCACATACCCAGTTCCGCCCGAACTGAAATAAGTTGGCGCTGCTTTGATGGTGTGGCACACCAACCATTTGGGCATGTCGGTCCTTCGCATTTTCATGGACGACTCGCCAGTGGTTTGTGCAGCACTCATCCAGCAACGCCTCCAAACAATCCATCTTATCCGCACACCATTTCCGGGGCACCTAAGTTAGTAAAGAAAAATTTGAGCATTACACCTATGAATCAAATCAAGGAAACTAAGTACAAGGCCTAAAGAATAGGTAATTACGTTCATATACTGATGCTTCTTCATAAACTTATCACGGCATGATGACTTGTCCTACTTAATACAAAGCATGGCGTAGTAGTCTCGAACAGCCTGTACCCGAGCCTCATGTTGTAAGTTCAGTAAGAGGCGCTTGCACTTGGTTTCGATAAACTTTGTCGTGGCCTCCTTGTATCCCTCCTTACACTTGTAGAAGGTTTGCAATCAAACGAGACAACAATTATTAGTACAATAACTAGTTGTTGTTAATATTGGATTGTGTAAAGGAGAAATTACCCAAAAGCTGTTCATAACCAAATCGGCCCTCGTGTAGCACAAGACATCATCGATCATCTCCTCCAGCGGGGCCTGGGTAGCCTTGTAGAGATCCCAGCTCAATCCTAGCTGTGGAAGCTGACCCTCACCCCGACAACGTGAAAAACCTTGGAAAGTTTTGCCGGCAAAGCACACAAAGGATGGTGTTGGTCCTGCGGACTCCACTGGCGTGATGCCAACCCATGCACTATGACAAGACCAATGCATTAGGTATTTGAAGAAACGTGAAGGACGAAGTTACAAAAAGAGTAAATGCACTTACTTCTCCCCATCAGGCCTAATCACCGGCCTCTGCTCGTGTGTGGGTAGCAAGGGCAGGAGCCGTGTACTACCATGCTGGTACACGGTGACCCCATCAACCACCTCGCCCTCACTATCAGTAAACTGATCCCCACCACCTCCAGCATGGCCACTCGGCCGCTCAGACGGATCCGGCCAAGTACCCATCCTAAAGTCTCCTGCGACGTAGCCCCATCCGGAGTCTCATGGGCCGAAACATCTGGGACCGAAGTCTCATGGGCCGCAGCCTCTAGGATAGTAGTCTCATGGGCCAAAGGCCCGTCGACCCGAGGCTCATGGTCCGGAGTCCCCGTAGCCTCTACCTTAGATGGGTCCACCCTATAAGACATGTGCTCGAGTGAATGAGATGGGGGTGATGGAGAGGAAGGCATATTAGTCTGCCTACCTCGCCCGCGGCCACGTCGTGTACCTCTCCTCTTCCCTCCCTGGCCTCGTCTCTCGCCGGGCAACGTTGCCGATGAGGAAGCACCCGCCGGTGTCCCCATACTATCTATCAACGGTCTTCGGAGAGATTGGGATGGAATGGAAGTACCCGTCATGCGGGACACCACCCGCTAACATAATTAAAGTTTAGATTTATACGAACTAACAATAGTCCGGATCTTCATCATCTATAAATGCATCATCATCATCATCACTATCACGCGTGTCATCATGAATGTCCTGCTCATCGGGTCCAGCGACATCATCATGTGGAAGGCCTTTCTGTAATCGGACAAGCATTGACAGGTCATCCACAGCAGTAACCTCTTCTTCTTCCTGCTCTTCTTGTTCTGGCACATGTGTGAAGTCGGATTCACTATCGATGTCTACTTCCATGTTCTGGGGTAAAGTAGAGCGGTTCTTGAAACTTTTTTTTGGAAAGAAGTGTTTCTTGGAAGAATTCTCCTTCATATGTGTCTAGGTTAATCTGAGGTTCATAATCCTTTTCATTGGGGTGAGTTGGTCTAGCATGTGGCTGCATTTCATAAACGACATCCCAACAATTTAGATTTTTATCAGTTTGCCACGCCCACGGTAGATAGAAAACTTGGGTCGCCCGTTGAGCCGTAATATAAACACCGGGAACATCTAAATGGGTGCTTTGTTTTTTCCGACTATCCCTATATGTTCATGAGTACTTCTAGTCTCCTTTGGTTGAAATCAATAACATTTGAAGACTATGATGTTCGGTGTGTTTTCACCATAGAATAGAAGGTCATAAATTGCTTCAACTCTTCCATAATTCTCAGTACCTCCTTCGTAGATAGCAGAGACACCAAAATTTGTAGGTTTTCGGTCGGCCATAGATTGCTATTTACCAAAGGTACGAAAGCGATACATGTTCATAGTGTATTTCTCAAACATTATAGTAAAAACCATTAGCGGCTTGTCTCAATTCGGCATCCATAGACTATGAATTAGCCGACAAGTTCAATACGTAATGATAGTTGCATTAGCCGCAAATTATACCTAGAAATGAAATGGTTTATTAATGGTAATTACCGTTTGTTTGAACCAAGAGATCAAACCGGGATAGCCGCCACCATGCTTTGCCAGAAGCTCATACTCTTCAATGGAATCCTTTTGGATCACTGCTCCATCCGAGAATTTGGCGACGTATCGACTGTATCAAATATCTGGGAATAAGAGCAGTTCAAAGGAATTATAAGTTGCACAACAATATTCCGAGAACTTACTCGATATACGGCTGCACTTCTATTGGGTTTTCGAAGATATACAATGAAATGGTACGCCATTCTTCGACATCCAACACTATTGGTTTCCAAGCACCGGTCTATGCGAGCTTCCCTTCGAATAGACTAAGGTTGGATCCACCTTTTCTAGGGTCGTCAGCATTGTACCGAGGAGTCAAATAATGCAAATGACGTTTTTTTGCCTTCCTAGTGTGCAGTCACGAAGTTTGCTGCCTCGTCAGTAATGAATGCTTCGACCATCGATAGTTCAATTCTACATTTTGACCGAAGCATCTTCTGCATCTGCTACCTCTTAAGCTTGCATTGGTTTTCCCTTGAATAGGAAAGGGTGATGCAATGAAGTAGATAAGTATTTTCCTTAGTTGTTGAGAACCAAGGTATCAATCCAGTAGGAGGAACAAGCAAGTCACTAATGGATGCACCTACACAAACAATCAAACTCTTGCACCCAACACTATAAGGGGGTTGTCAATCCCTTCATGATTATTTGCAAGAATTAGATCCGATAGATATAGATGTAAACAAGGACAGAAAGTAACAGGTAAATAAATTGCAGAAAAGTATTTTTTGTATTTTTGGTTTATAGATCTGGAAGTATATTATGGAAAGTAGACGCGGGGCCATAGGTTTCACTAGAGGCTTCTTTCTCGAAGGAAAATATCATGGTGGGTAAACAAATTATTGTCAAGCAATTGATAGAAAAGCTAATAATCATGTAGTTATCCAAGGCAATGATCATGCATATAGGCATCACGTCCATATCAAGTAGACCGAAACGATTCTGCATCTACTACTATTACTCCACACAACGACTGACTCCTGCCTGCATCTAGAGTATTAAGTTCATGAAGAACAAAGTAACGCATTAAGAAAGATGTCATGATTTAGAGGGATAAACTCAAGCAATATGATGAAAACCCCATCTTGTTACCCTTTATGGAAACTATACAATACGTGCCTCACTACCCCTACTATGTCACCGGGTGAGGACATCGCAAGATTGAACCCAAAACCAAGCACTTCTCCCATTGCAAGAATTACCAATCTAGTTGGCCAAACAAAACCAATAACTCGAAGAGACTTACAAGGATATGAAATCGTGTAAATAAGAATTAATAGGAGATTTAAATAAGATTCATGGATAATCTGAACATAAACTCACAATTGATTGGATCTTAACAAACACACCGCAAAAGAGGATTACATCGGATTGATCTCCGTGAAGATCATGAAGAATATGGTATTGAAGATCAAAGAGAGAGGATAAGCCATATAAATACTAGCCATGGACCCGTAGGTCTGTGGTGAACTACTCACGCATCATCGGAGGGGCAATGGAGTTGATGTAGATGCCCTCCATGATCGAAACCCCCTCCGTCAGATTACCGGAAAAGGCTCCAAGATCGGATCTCTCGGGAACGGAGGCTTCCAGCGGTGGAAAAGTATTTGCGTGGATCTTTTTGGTGTTGGGGAATATTTGGGAATTTATAGACCAGATATTAGGGTTAGGAGACCTGCCGGGAGGCGGCAAGCCTGGTAGGCGTGGCCAGGGGGGGCGCACCTAGAAGGCTTGTGGCTCCCTGGAGGGTTCCTACCGTACACTCCAAGCTTGGATGATTTGTTTCCTCCAGAAAAATTCCTTCCAGAGGTTTTATTCCGTTTGGACTCCATTTAATATTCCATATCTGCAAAACTCAAAAACAAGGAAAAACAGAAACTGACACTAGGCTCTAGATTAATAGGTTAGTCCCAAAAATAATATAAAATAGCCTATTAATGCATATAAAACATCCAAAACAGATAATATAATAGCATGCCATCATCAAAAATTATAGATACATTGGAGACGTATCAGCAAATCCAAGCTTAATTCCTGCTCGTCATCGAGAAGGTAAATTATAAAAACTGAATTTTTGATGTGGAGTGCTACCTAACATATTTATCCATGTAATATTCTTTGTTGTGGAATGAATATTCTGATCCATAATACTCACCACAAATGCTTGAGTGATATAAAGACAATAACATTTCAAGCATACTAGCAAAGCAATTGTATCTCTTCAAACTATAATTGCAAAAGAAACTTATCCCTACAATATCGTATGGTCTGACTATGCTCCATCTTCCCCACACAAAGTATTTATATCATGCACAACCCCAATGAAAAGTCAAGAAATTGTTTTCATACCTTTATTTTCTCAAACTTTTTCAACTCTCATTCAATACATGAGCGTGATCCATGGATATAGCACTATAGGTGGAATAGAATATGGTGCAGGTTGTCAAGGAAAAGGAGAAGATAGTCTCACATCAACTAGGCGTATCAATGGGCTATGGAGATTCCCATTCATTGATAACAATGTGAGTGAGTAGATATTTCCATGCAATGGATGCACTAGAGCTATAAGTGTATGAAAGCTCAACGAGAAACTAAGTGGACGTGCATCATGAAGAAAAATTCCACTAGTTATATGAAAGTGACAAAATAGGAGACTTTCTATCATGAAGATCATGGTGCTACTTTGAAGCACAAGTGTGGAAAAAGGTAGTAGCAATGTCCCTTCTCCCTTTTCTCTCATTTTTTATTGGTGGGCATCTAAGGCCTCTTTTATTACATATTTTTTATTTTGGCTTCGCTGTCCTCTTTTATTTTTTCATATAGTCTGGAATCTCATCCCCACTTGTCAGGGAATCATAGCTTCCATCATCCTTTAATCACATGGGAAATGCTCTAATAATGATAATCATCAAACTTGCATTTACTTACAACTCAAAAGGAAATTACAACTCGATACCTATGACAAAATATGACTCTATATGCAATATGGATGTGATGGCACATGCCATAAAAGGAAACAGTGGAAGTTGCATGGCAATATATCTCGGAATGGCTATGGAAATGCCATAATAGGTGGTTATGGTGGCTGTTTTGAGGAAAGATATATGGTGGCTTTTTTGAGGTTGGTATATGGTGGCGGTTTTGAGGTTTGTTGTACCGGCAAAATTTGCACGGTACTAGAGATGCTAGCAAAGGTGGAAGGTTGAGAGTGCTTATAATCCATGGACTCAACATTAGTCATAAAGAACTGACATACTTATTACAAAACTCTATTAGTCATTTAAGCAAAGTATTAAACGCATGCTCCTAGGGGAGAGTTTGGTAGGAGTTAACCATCGCGCACTCCTGACCCTCACACAAAGTTCGACAATCTATAAACAAGTCATGCTCCGACTTCCTTACATAACAGTTCACCATACGTGCATGCTACGGGAATCACAAACCTTTACACAAGTAATTTTACCAAATCACAATCACTTCCTAACATCACTCTTAACATTACCATCTTTATATCTCGAAACTTTATGCAAGGAATCAAACTTCTCATAAATACTCAATGCACTTAATTTGGAAGTTTTTATTATATCCCTCTTGGATGCCTATCATATTAGGTATAAATTCATAACCTAGACCAATTACCATGATGTTTAGAGACTCTCAAAATAATATAAGTGAGGTTTGAAAGTTCAAGTATTTCTATAAAACGCAAACACCACCGCGCTTTAAAAGATATAAGTGAAGCACATAGAGCAAAATTGCCTAAATCAAAAGATATAAGTGAAGCACACAGAGCATTCTAACAAATTCATGATTTAGTGTGTCCTTCTAAATTTTTTTTTGCATCAAGGATGATTGTGTCAAACTGCCAAGCAAAGACTCATATCATACAAGACGCTCGAAGAAAAAAAATATCATGTGGTGAATAAAAATATAGCCTCAAGTAAATTTACCGATGGATTGAAGATGAAAGAGGGGATGCCTTCTAAGGCATCCCCAAGCTTAGGCTCTTTGGCATCCTTGAAAAATACTTGGGGTGCCTTTTGCATCCCCAAGCTTAGTCTCTTCCATTCTTTATTCCATATTGCATCAAATCTTTACCCAAAACTTGAAAACTTCACAACACAAAACTTAACAGAAAACTTGTGAGGTCCGTTAGTATAAGAAAATAAGTCACACTTTAGGTATTGTTGTGAACTTATTCTTTATTTATATTGGTGTTATACCTACTATATTCTAACTTATCCATGGTTTATACCCCATGATACAACCCAAAGATTCATCAAAATAGGCAAACAACTCAAAGAAAACAGAATCTGTCAAAAATAGAACAGTCTATAGTAATCTGAAATCTTCATATAAGACAATTAGGACAACCTTGGAAATTCATATAGAAATCTTGTGTCAAACTTTCAGACGTGTTCGGCGCTCTAAAAATTTAGAAAATTCCTGGACTGAGCGCAAAAGTTTCTGTTTTTCAGCAAGATCAAATCAACAACTACCATAGATCACCCAAAGCTTTTACTTCGCTCAAACACTAATTAAAACACAAAAACACAATTACTACAGATGTAATAATGTGGGAAACACTCAAAAATAGAAGCAAAAATAGAACACAAAAATCAAATTGGGTTGCTTCCCAACAAGCGCTATTGTTTAATGCCCCTAGCTAGGCATAACAATTTATATGATGCTCTCATAACAAGTAGTAATTGAAATATGCAAGAAAGCATCATGAATCTCATGAAAATAAAATTGAAGTCTAACACACTTCCTATGCATAGGGGTTTTGTGAGCAAACAATTTATGGGATCAAGAATCAACTAGCATAGGAAGGCAAAGCATGCATAACTTGAAAACTTTGAACACATAGAGAGGAAACTTCATATTATTGAAATTCCTACAAGAACATGTTACTTGCCCAAAATAATTTTCAGTTCCCTCATGAACGAATTCGAAAATATAACTATCAAATAAAGCATTATTTCCATCATCAATTATAGCATACGTGCCATCATCAAAACACGGGGAACAAAGAATATCATATTCATGAAGCATAGCATCCCTAAGCTTGTGGTTTTGCAAATCATTAGCATCATGGATATTCATAGAATTCATACTAACAACATGGCAATCATGCTTTTAATTCAAGGAACTATCATGAATGTCCTTACAAATTTCTTCTTTCAACAGTTCATCAAAATTTCCAGATTCATGATTATCAAACAAAACTTCATAGAGATAATCAAGTGCACTCAACTCACTAGCAATTGGTTCATCATAATTTGGTCTTTTGAAAAGATTAGCAAGTGGATGCGGATCCATATAAATAGATTTTTAGCAAGCGAAGATGCAAGTAAATAGAAGGCACATGACAACACAAGCAAATATAGCAACGAAAAGGCGAACGGAAGAAGGTCGAACAAAAAGGAAAATCTTTTTGGTATTTTCCGAAAATTGTTTTAGATTTGGGGGAGAGGAAAATTATAGGAAAATGGCAAATAATATAAATGCAATAGATGAGTTTGTGATGGGTACTTGGTAGGCTTGATGTGTATCCTCCCCGGCAACGACACCAGTAATCCTTCTTGCTACCTCTTGAGCTTGTGTTGGTTTTCCCTTGAAGATGAAAGGTGTTGGAAATATGCTCTAGAGGCAATAAATAAAGTGTTTATTATTGTATTTCCTTGTTCATGATAATCATTTATTGTCCTTGCTATAATTTTATTAATTGGAAACATGGATACATGTGTGGATACACAGACAAACACAATGTCCCAAGTATGCCTCTAGTGAACTAGCTCGTTGATCGAAAGATGGTTAAGTTATCCTAGCCATGGACATGAGATGTAATTTAATAATGGGATCACATCATTAGGAGAATGATGTGATGGACAAGACCCAAACTACAAACGTAGCTTATGATCGTGTCAGTTTATTGCTACTGTGTTCTTCATGTCAAGTATATCTTCCTATGACCATAACATCATGCAACTCACAGATATCGGAGGACTACCTTGTGTGTATCAAATGTCGCAACATAACTGGGTGACTATAAAGGTGCTCTACAGGTGTCTCCGAGGGTGTCTGTTGAGTTGGCATGGATCACGACTGGGATTTGTTACTCCGTGTGACGCAGAGGTATCTCAGGGCCCACCCGGTAATACAACATCACAATAAGCCTTGCAAGCAATGTGACTAAGTGTTAGTTGCGAGATCTTGTACAATGGAATGAGTAAAGTGACTTGCCAGTAATGAGGTTGAACTAGGTATGGAGATACCGACGATCGAATCTCGGGCAAGTAACATACCGAAGAACAAAGGGAACATCATACGGGATTAACTGAATCCTTGACATAGAGGTTCGACCGATAAAGATCTTCGTAGAATATCTAGGAACCAATGTGGATATCCAGGTCCCACCATTGATTATTGACCGTAGAGGTGTCTCAGTAATGTCTACATAGTTCTCGACCCCGCAGGGTCTGCACACTTAAGGTTTGGTGACGTTTCAGTAGTATAGAGTTATGTATGGTGGTGACTGAAGTTTGTTTGGAGTCTCGGATGACATCCCGGACGTCACGAGGAGCTCCGAAATGGTCCATAGGTAAAGATTCATATATAGGAAGTCCTGTTTTGGTCACTGGAAAAGTTTCGGGCTCATCGGTAGTGTACCGGGAGTGCCGGTAGTGTATCGGGAGACCTCCGGGAGGGGTATTTCGACCCAAGAGGCTACATGAGCTGTGGGAGAGAGGAAAAACCAGCCCTTAGTGGGACGGTGGAACAACCACAAGAGGTCCATGCGGCTGGAGGAAAAAACCCAAGAGAAAAACGTGGAAAAAAGGGCAAAATAGGTGAATCCTAGTCCTACTAGGATTGGAGGTGGACTCCACCTCCTCCACCTCCTTGGGCAGAAGCCCTTGGCTTAGAAATCCAAGGCTGCCTCCTCTCCTCTCTTGCTCCTATATATACTGGTCGTATATAGGGTTTTTGCACTAGAATTTCAGCCACGTGCTACCCGTTCCTCCAGTGCATAGTTTCTCCTCTAGATCGGTTTTCTGCAATGCTTAGGCAAAGGCCTGCCGGAATTGCTCCACCATCATCGCCGGAGCGCCGTCAGGCTGCCAGAGAACTCTTCTTCCTCTCCACTCCCTCTTGCTGGATCAAGATGGTGGAGATCGTCATCAAGCTGTTCGTGTGCTGAACGCGGAGGTGCCATCCATTTGGTGCTAGATCGGAAGGATCGTGATCAAGTTCGTGGGATGGATCATGATCAAGTTTGTGGAAGGATCGTGATCGGATCGCGTGACGGATCTTGATTGGATTGCGGGACAGATCATGATCGGATCATGGGACGCACGGCGATTTGGATCGCGAAGAAGTTCGACTACACCAACCACGTTTCTTAACGCTTCCCGCTTAGCGATCTACAAGGGTATGTAGATCCACTCTCCCTCTCGTAGATGCTCATCACCATGGATAGATCTATGTGTGCGTCAGAATTTTTTTGTTTCCCATGCAACATTCCCAACAGTGGCATCATGAGCTAGGTCTATGTGTTGATGAGATATCGAGTAGAACACAAAAGGTTTGTGGGCGTTGATGCTTAGATTGCTTCCTCCCTTGGTGGGATTTTGGTTCAGAGGTATTGTGAGATGAAGCAGCCCGGACCAACATTACTCGTATGCTTACGAGAGACCGGTTCCCTCAATGCAACTTGTTAAGTGAATGGCTTGTGGTGGCAGTTTCTCTCACTTTAGTTGGATCGGATTCGACAAAGGCGGTCCTTGAGAAGGTTGAAAAGCAAATTATGTACACCGTTGTGGTTTATGCGTAGGTGAGAATCTTTCTTGCTAGAAACCCATTGCAGCCACGTAAAACATGCAAAAACAATTAGAGGATGTCTAACTTGTTTTTGCAGGGTATGTTGTGATGTGATATGGACAATTACATGATGTGATATATGTGATGTATGAGATGATCATGTGATGTATAGAATTTCGCGACTTGCATGTCGTTGAGTACGACAACCGGCAGGAGCCATAGGGTTGTCTTTAATTATTGTATGACCTGCATGTCAATCATTAAGCGCTACGTAATGCTTTACTTTATCGCTAAACGGTAGCAATAGTAGTAGAAGCATGCAGGGCATGACAACCTCGATGGCAACACGTTGATGGAGATCAAGATGATGGAGATCATGGGGTCGTGCCGGTGATGATGGAGATCATGCCGGTGCTTTCAAGATGGAGATCTAAAGCACAAGTTCATGGCCATATCATGTCACTTATGAATTGCATCTGATGTTAATCCCTTTATGCACCTTGTTTTGCTTAGTACGACGGTAGCATTATAAGGTGATCCCTCACTTAAATTTCAAGATAAAATTGTGTTCTCCCCGAGTGTGCACCGTTGCAAAAGTTTGTCGTGTTGAGACACCACATGATGATCGGGTGTGATAGACTCTACGTTCACATACAACGGGTGCAAGCTAGTCTTGCACGTGCAGAACACTCGGGTTAAACTTGACGAGCCTAGCATGTACAGACATGGCCTCAGAACACAAGAGACCGAAAGGTCGAACATGAGTCATATAGTAGATATGACCAACATAATGATGTTCACCATTGAAGCTACCTCAACTCACGTGATGATCAGACTTGAGTTGGTGGATTTGGATCATGTGACACTCAGATGACCTGAGGGATGTTAATTTGAGTGGGAGATTTAGTAATTTGATTGACTAAACTCATTATCTTGAACAATAGTCTAATTAAACTTTGCATATTTATGTTGTAGATCAATGGCTCGCGTAGTAGCACCCCTGAATTTTAATGCGTTCCTAGAGAAAGCTAAACTGAAAGATGATGGAAGTAACTTTGTTGACTAGGCCCATAATCTGAGGATTATCCTCACGGCTTCCCAGAAATCATATGTCCTTGATGCACCGCTTGGTGACCAACCAGAAGACATGACCTCCGAAGACGTTAAGAACGCTTGGGAGGCACGTACTGGAGAGTACTCAAGTTCAGTGTGCAATTTTGTATGGCTTAGAACCGGGACTTCAAAGACGTTTTGAACGTCATGGGGCATATGAGATGTTCTAGGAGTTGAAGTTTATCTTTCAAAAGAACGCCCGGATCGAGAGGTATGAAACCTCCGATAAGTTCTAAGCTTGCAAGATGGAGGAGAACGGGTCTATCAGTGAACATATACTCAGAATGTCTAGGTATTCAACTTGTCTAGCAGAGTTGGGAATTGCCCTTCCGCCAGAGGCGAGCACTGACAGAGTTCTTCAATCACTGCCACCTAGTTACAATAGCTTTGTGATGAACTATAACATGCAAGATTGAACCCAAAACCAAGCACTTATCCCATTGCCAGTATTACCAATCTAGTTGGCCAAACCAAACCAATAACTCGAAGAGACTTATAAGGATATGAAATCATGCAAATAAGAATTCAGAGGAGATTCAAGTAAGATTCATGGATAATCTGAACATAAACTCACAATTCATCGGATCTTGACAAACACACGACAAAAGAGGATTACATCGGATAGTCTCGATGAAGATCATGAAGAACATGGTACTGAAGATCTAAGAGAGAGAAAAGGCCATATAGCTACTAGCCATGGACACGTAGGTCTATGGTGGACTACTCCGTGTCATCGGAGGGGCAATGGAGTTGATGTAGATGCCCTTCGTGATCGAACCCCCTCTGGCAGATTACCGAAAAAGGCTCTAATATTGGATCTGTCGGGAACGGAGGCTTTCGGTGGCACAAAAGTATTTTCTTGGCTCTTTTTGGTGTTGGGGGAATATTTGGGAATTTATAGGATAGAATTAGGGCTAGGAGACTTGCTTGGAGGTGACAAGCCTGCTAGGCGCGACCAGGGGGGTCACGCCTAGTACGCTTGTGGCTCCCTGGCAGGGTTCATGCCGTGCACTCCAAGCCTGGATGATTTGTTTCCTTCCAGAAAAATTCCATCTGAAGGTTTTATTCCGTTTGGACTCTGTTTAATATTCCGTATCTGCAAAACTCAAAAACAAGGAAAAAAACAGAAACTGACACTAGGCTCTAGATTAATAGGTTATTCCCAAAAATAATATAAAATAGCATATTAATGCATATAAAAGATCCAAAATAGATAATATAATAGCATGCCATCATGAAAACTTATAGATACGTTGGAGATGTATCAGCATCCTCTTAGTTGCATAGCACCATAAAAATTGGTGACCCCCCGGAATCTTGCCTCGGTGGGAAGATGTAAAACCGAATGTTGCATTGGATTAAAGAAGCCTGCTGTAAAGATCATCTGTAACATGTAGAGCAACTCTAGCACCAACTTTTCCATGTCATCTAGCATGCCATGCGATATTTCTTTCGCACAAACAACACGGATGAAATAGCTCAGCTCTGCCAGTACTAGCCATTCAGCCATAGGGATAAAGCCACACAACATCACCGACATAACCCGCTCAATCTATATGTGCCAATCTTGACTCTTGAGACCAAATATTTTCAAATTTTCAAGACTCACTCCCCTCTTTAGATTCGTTGCATACCCATCGGGGAACATCAAGTGAATTTTCACCCACAAGAGAATTTCCCTCATAGATCCCCTTAGAAGATTGAACTAGGCCTTTGGCTTCGACCAATTCTTCTTTCCTTCCGTTGGTCGCATGTTCTATGACGGTCTATCACATAGAGTCTGCCGATCGACTCTATACTTAGCATAATCCTTTGACTTCCCCTCTTTGCCGAACAATGTACCGAAAAGGGACTCCTCGATATTATTTTCAGTGTCTGTCACGTCGATGTTGTGTGGAGGAAGGAAGATCTCACAAGCATGTCTTGTGAGTCTAGGCGTGCTCCGTATTATACCCCTTGAAATACCTTGGATGCTCTAGATCGGGCTCGAGAGCATTTAACTGATCCAGGATCTGTTGGCCTATCAGTACATGTGGTGCAAAGATTTTGACAATTTTACCTTTTACAAAGTTCTTCTTGTCTTTTCCGAACTCATGGCGAGGATCCAAGAACTGTCTATGCAAGTCGAAGCAACAATACTTCCGACCTGCCTGCAGCCAATGAAATTGAAGAGGTGCATTGCATGTGGGGCACGAGTACCTTCCATGCATACTCCAACCAGCCAATAGCACATACTTAGGCAAGTCATGCATCAAGTACATGTACCAGAAGTTTTCTCTTCTAGCGGCATCGTATGTCTTGAACCCATTATCTCAAGCTTCTTGCAATTCATCCTTAAGCGTCTGCATGTGCACATTCATATTCTTCCCTAGATAACTGGGCCTCGGAATTATCAGTGCCAGGAAAATGTTCTTTCTTTGCATAATCTGTCTGGGGGAGATTGAGTGGAATGAAAATTATAGGCTAACAACAGAATTGGGTTGACGTAATACCAAACGGATTCAACACATTTGTGGCAACGCAGACTCGAGGATGTCGTGGATCTTCCTCTTTATCCTCATGTAATTGATCGTAGTGCATCTAAAGCATCCGATGTGTGTACCAATATCTGATTCCCATGTGCATCTAGTTTGGTTCTTTTGCCCAATTTGTGCCATGTCATCTGTGTTGCCATCTCTTCGACCAGGAAAAGACGTTGAAGTCTTGGTATGATTGGCATGTACCGAAGAACATTAACTGGGATTTTGGTTTGCCTCTTCTCACCCACACCGTTGTCCACCATAACATACATGTAAGATTTGCAAATTGATAATAGTTCAAGACCACATACTCTTCTTCTTCTTCTTCTTCTTCTTCTTCTTATTATTATTATTATTATTATTATTATTATTATTATTATTCTTTTCCTTTCTTCTCCTCCTCCACGTCTTTGTCTTCTTCTTCTTATTATTATTATTATTATGATTATTATTAATATTATTATTATTATTACTATTATTATTATTATTATTTTATTATGAATATTCTTTTCTTCTCCTCCTCCTCGTCTTCTTCTTCTTCTTGTTCTTCTTCCTTCTTTTCCTTTTTCATCTTCCTTCTTCTTCTAACCCTAACCTAATTCAAAATACTACTAACCCTAATAACCTAGAACTAACCTAATACAAGTAGCAAATAAACGAAAAAAAGAAAGAATAACAAAGAAAAAAAGGG
Source organism: Hordeum marinum (assembly GCA_022496015.1). Lineage (NCBI taxonomy): Eukaryota > Viridiplantae > Streptophyta > Magnoliopsida > Poales > Poaceae > Hordeum > Hordeum marinum. The sequence continues at coordinate 529,225,177 of CM039678.1, read as the reverse complement.
CCTCACCAGAGGTGTCGATCGGGACGCCAGGGCTAAGGAGAGGCAAGGTGGCGGGGTGGCTGGTGGGCGGGGGCGATGGCCGATGGGCATCAGAGAGAGAGAGACGTGGGGGTGGGGCACGACCGTTAGTAGTTCGTGCTCTTTACTGTCCGCTATCGGATGATAAAGAAGGGAAACCTCTTTGTTGTCTTCCTTTAGTATCTTTGCCGTCCTCTAGCAGACGGCAAAGAAGGCATCCATTTGACCTAACCTGGTCCACTATCCAGTGGGCCCACCTGGGATCTTTGTCGTCTGCTTTTGGGATCTTTATCCTGTGCTAGCAGACAACAAGTAATGGACTATTGGCAAATAATATATTAGCCATCAGTCCCTTCTTTGTTGTCCTTTCTGTGGAAGGTGACGGAAAAGAATGGACTGATGGCAAATTCTTTGATTCCAGTAGTGAAGGTCTTCAGACAGCTTGGCATTTTGCTCCCTCGCAGCCTATGAGAGGTAACAAGCAGGTTTTGTTAGATCCTTAATATGGTCATCTTGCCCAGATTAAGGCTCGGGGGCTATGAGATTAGTATTTGTATTCAGTCATTGCACTTATTACTTCCCCGAAGACTATTTAGCATGATACTAGCAATGCCTTCAAGTGCTGATCGGGCTGTGCCAAGATGCATATGCACCGAATCAAGACCATTAATCTCATGTTTGGTTAATGTGGGATGGCGTAGGGATCGTTTCTGATGATGATGGTTCAACGCGCTGTCTACCTCCGAATTAGTGGCGGAAACATCACGAGCCTCTTCTGGATGCTTGCCCATGGCAGGGGTTCCCGCATTACCACATGCGGTCGTATGATAATCCCCAAGCGCAAGGAATCATCATAGCAATTTCCAAATGTTGAAGTGATAAGTATGGAGTGTTGAACCCACAAGGAGCTAAGGGTAAGATCAATATTCTCTCAAGTCCTATCTACCATAGATACAACTCTACGTACACCGAACGTTCGCTTCCAACTAGAAAATGAGAAATAAAACTACGTTGTGGGTATGAAGAGGATAGCTTTGCATGAACTCGGAGAACCAAAATATTAAAATAGGTGATGCTAACATAATATTACAATATATTACAAATAGCGAGTGCAGAATAATGATGGGTCGGTGTGCGGAATTATCCTGGGGAATTGTTAACAAGATCGAAAATAATTTTTGAAATTTTATATGAGCATGAGGCATAAGCTAACATACTTTCTCTACTTGGATCATATGCACTTATGATTGGAACTCTAGCAAGCACAACTACTAAATATCATTAAGGTAAAACCCAACCATAGCATTAAAGCATCAAGTCCCCTTTATCCCATACGCAACAACCCCCTTACTCGGGTTTATGCTTCTATCACTCAAACAACCCACTATAAGCGAGTCGTGAACGTATTGCAACACCCTACAACGGGAATCCTTCACGTGTGCACCGCACGGAAGGCACCATACGACAGCACCAAAATAAACATACAACTCAAACCAATCTAGATCATCAATCCACCCAAAGGATAAAAGAAATCTACTCAAAACATCATAGTATGGCAACACATCAGTGGATCATAATATGTGGCATAAAGAACCATGTTCAAGTAGGGGATTATAGCGGGGTGCGGGAGAGTGGACCGCTAAGAGGAGATCATGATGGTGATGAAGAAGGTGATGTTGATGAAGACAATCACCGCGGCGATGGTTCCCTCGGTGGCACTCCAACACCATCGGGAGAGAAGGGGAGAGGGTATCCCCCTTGTGCTTCCTCCTCCATGGCATCCCCCTCGATGGGGAGAGTTTCTCCCTCTGGTCCTTGGCCTCCATGGTGTTGATGGCCCCTCCGGGGTGATGAAGATTGCCTCCGGTGATGGATACCCCCTCCAGCAGGGTGCTGGAGAGGGCCAAGATTGGTTTTTCATGGATGTGGAGGTTTGCGGCGGCGGAACTCCCAATCTAGGTTTATTTTCGGAGGTTTTTGTATTTATAGGAAGTTTTGGCGTTGATCTCATGTCAAGGGGGGCCATGAGGAAGTCACAAGCCAGGAGGGCGCGACCACCCCCCTAGCCATGCCTGGGTGGCTTGTCGCCTCCTCATGGATCTTCTAGCCCAACTCCAATGCTTCGGGGGTCTCTTTTGATCCATAAAAAATAACCATAAATTTTCAGCCCGTTCCGAGAACTTTTATTTCTGTACAAAAAACGACACCATGGTAGTTCTGCTGAAAACATCGTCAGTCCCGGCTAGTTCTAATAAAAGCATACCAAAATTACATAAAATTATTGTAAACATGGCATGAATACTTCATAAATTATCGATACGTTGGAGACGTATTAGCGTAGGACGTCGTAGTTCAAGGCCGCCACCTTGAACTCTCCTGATGTCTTCTGGCGCTGGGGGTTGTGTTCGTCTCATATAATATGTCGGTCAAGAAAGTGAAAATTCATAAGCAGTCGCAAACAACACTTGAATTGTAAAAAGTTTTAATCACTACCTTTTGGAGGTAGGAGTAGTAGCTCCTCTGGTGGCCCCGCGCTTGCTGCAGCAGCCCTAGAGGACGGGGAACTATGCCTTTGTTGTAGTAGTAGGAGGGCAAACTTTTTGGGCGTGAACCTTCCTATTACCTCAGATTTGGGAGGAAGTATCCTCATATGATCAACTATGATGGCAACCATACAACCATCATGACTCTCTTGATAAAAAAACTCCATCTTCAAAAATTATCGAGGTATTCAGATCATTATGAAATCCTAGGTCCTCGTCCCGAGAATAATTCTCGGGCTATGGGGGAGGATAGTTTAATCTCTCTATCAAGTGCCTCCAATCCTCTTTGGCAATATTTTAGTAGATTACCTTAGTCAAAAACTAATATAAAAACTCCTAAAGTAAGGGCGTGAGATTACACTCACCCATTCGATGGGATTCTGGTATGCATATCCCTCCCGGACTTTCAGGGAGACGAAACACACACTCTATGTTGGCAGGACCTTTTAGCTTATAGCGGATCACGTCACTTGATCCATTATAATGCCACAAAGTATGCATCATTTGTTTAAGGGGTTGGACTGTGGCCATCCCATCGATGATGGTCAGTCCGCAGTGTGTTAATAGCTTCACCTTGGCGACCACTCATTTTACTTCGACACTGTCCTCTTGGTGAGAACTTTTCGGGTGCCAGCTGAAATGCTTCTTCAAAGGAGTGGGGGAAAACTCAGGAAGACCCCTCCAGGCCAGTTCAAATAGGGGGACATCCTCAATATAAAACCATTTGGAGGTCGGGGTCCTTCTCTGGAGTACCTACGGGGTATCCCGACCCGGCTATGCGGCATACTTCAGCCCCACCAACTTCAAGAATCGACCCCTCATGAGTGCGGGGAACAAGGCAGAAAAAGTTCCTCCACTGTTGGAAGTGGGCTTCACAACCCAAAAACATCTCACACAAAGCAACAAAACCCTAGATATGGAGGATAGAACTAGGGGTAAGGTGGTGGAGGTGTAGCCCGTAAAATTCCAACAAACCCCTTATGAAAGTTTGGATAGGAAAGCCCAAACCTCGTTAAAGGAGGGCAACAAAACACACACTCTCCTCCTTTTGAGGAGTGGGATATTTCTCCATGAAAGCTTCACCATTGGCAAAAGCCAATCCAGAATGGGAGGGCATCAGATCTGAAGATGGGAGGTATCCCTAAACCTGTAGATCACGTAGGTGGAGATGGGAAACTGAACAACTATCCCATATACCTGGTAGAGGACCATGGGGTAGCAAGGAAGAACTGGGGACACTCACCATAATTCTAGGATGTTTTGCTCGATAAGTGGAAGGTGAGATGGAATGCTCAGTGCTCGCCAACTCTATTTAATGGATAGTTCGGCCCAGATACTGATGGGCATTTTTCTTGGAATTGACTATCCGCGTTTGGCACATAGGAATCAAGGAATCATAGGAAGACCGAAAGTTGCGGGCCATGCAACGCTTTGATGATTCACAAATACGCCAGAAGACGAATCGAAGTTGCCAAACTATTAAGGGGAACTCGCCCCGCAAGCCAAAGACTTTGGACGTACAAATGGGAAAATGATACTACGACGTTGGAAGCTAGTTTAGGGACTACTGAGGGAGTCCAAGATTAAGGGGTCCTCGGGTTGCCGGACTATCTCTATGGGCCAGATAGTGTGCTGCCCAATGATTGACAATGAAGGTCCGGACACCATAACCAAGACAGAATCTCTCAGGTCGTGATGTGCACTCCAAGTACAAAGACGATGGGTACGACATATTCCTTTCCTGATGTAACCAACATTGTATAAACCAAGATACCTCTAGTGACTATATAAACTTGAGGGTTTTAGTCCGTAGGACGAGATTACAAGCATAGCTCTTAGGTTGTAGACCACATCATACGATCTCGAGGTAGATCAACTCTATACTCGATACCCCATATTCAATTCAATCAAAGTCGGATGTAGGGTATTACCTCCATAGAGAGGGCCCGGACCTGGATAAACATGCTCTCCCTAGTATCCTATAACCCATCAATCCAAGATCCACTGCTTAGGAGCCCCTACCCATGATCTGCTAGTTTTGACCCCTAGAGGTGTTCCCTGCAAAATCATACACACGCACAAGGACACAACCAATGCATGTGCGAATATCATCGACTTTTATCTCATCAAGGAGGAAGGTATTCAAACATCCAAAAAAACTATTCGATACCTAAAATATTTAAAGGTATTTTCTATTCTCTTACAAACTTTTTACTGAAAATTAACTAAGTATTAACTGTGTCCAAATCGAAGCAACAACTAAGCAACGCATACTGAAAAACAACTAAGGTTCATACATTTAGATATATATAAGGCAGTCTAAAATTCTTCCAACAAAACTAAGGTATCCTAGCTAATTTGTCATCTAAATTAATAGATCCTAGTGCTCAATTCATCCATTCATTCCTATATAGACTCAAACAAAATTGAATTTAGAGGAGCAAGAGGTGCTCACGGTGGGCGGGCAGGGGCCGAGACGGGGACAGATGGCGCAGGGGAGGGTTTCTACACACAGACGAGGGTGTCCACGTGGGGGAGGGTAGCCGCACATGCGGCGGTGGACCGATGAGTGTGGGGCGGGGACGGTACGGGGGAGAGAGTGGATAAGGAGAGAGTTAGGAGGGAGAGTGAGGAGAGTGACAGGACGCGAGGAAGAAGATAACTAGATTAGTTAGGACTTAGCAATAGTGTGGGTTGAACCACTGTTACTACTAAGTGAGGGAATCGGAGGTGGGCCTGGGATTCCCACAGTAGTAGAGCCGACCCATGACGAGTGCTATTGCTAATACCATTATAAGTAGCGCCTGGGTGAGGCTAGCACTTCTACTATGGCTAGCCCATGGGTGTATGGTGTGTTTCACCTATTAGTAGCGCTAGGTCCACAGACAATCTCTACTTCTATATCTTACCTGTAACGCTTGTTTTAAACCGACGCTACTACTAATTAAAAGTAGTTTTGTGCTTCTGTCCCACACTACTAATATTCTACCTATAAGCTATTTCCTAGTAGTGCTAGGACAATCTCGCAAATCCTTCGACAACTTTTCTACACTCGCTATATTAACTTAATTGTTATTTTATTAAAACATCACCTAGCTTTTATTTATGTGTTCTATATTATCTTGCAAACCTATCTTATTACACTTATGGAGTGATTCTAGTTTTATTCTCAAAAAGTAGTTTATTTCCTGTACTAGGTAAAGTGAACATTGTTGCACATAGAGTTGTATCGGTGGTCGATAGAACTTGAGATAACATTAATTTTACCTTTAGCTCCTCATTGGGTTTGACACTCTTACTTTTCAAAAAAGGCTACAAAGGGTGCCCTACACTTGTGGCTTATGAAGACCTTCTTCTAGCACTGTTGCTAGGGAGCAATAGCGTAGGGTTGTTATTCTCGTGTGTGGATGTTTGCTTTATCACTAAGTATTTTTAATTTTCTGTTCTAAGTTGTTTTATATCTTTAGTTATGGATATGGAACACGAAACACACAAAAAATAGTTTTACTTGCTACTCATGGAGATGGGGAACCTCCTAAAACCCTCGATGCTGGTTATGTGGAAAACATCAAATATTAGTTAAATAATTCTGATAAATCTCCATTGAACTTGATAATGGGAGATACTTCAGATCACTAGGAAATACTTTAGGGATTATCGCTTATCTAAAAAAGGGAAACACTCATGGGATCAAATTAAAATGTTGCGTTGGTATTCTTGGAATCTATGCTTAAGATGTGATTATAAGTGTTTCTCTAAGATGAAGGATGCACACCTTCCCCTTCAATGTGAATTAAATTATAATAAAACCTTGGCTTCTTAGTCTAATGGTGTATATTATTACTATGATGTGGAGAAAACATAATAATTTGTTGCTTTTATGGATGCTTACGAAATTGAATCTTTGTTTGAAAAGTGTGAAGATTGTGATGATGCTATTTACATATCTGAAAATTATGCTATACTTAAATAATTCTATGAGAATTATGAATACAATTCCTATATTTATAAATTTATTGAGAAAGTCTTCATTGCCCAAGAATAGACTAATATTTTCCAGGCTGCTATGGAAGAAGAAATCGCTAAAGTTGTGAGCTCATTAGATGAGCAAGATGAGGAGGAGCTCGAACAACAAAAGGAGAAAGAACGGATTAGCTACCTGTGCCCACCTTCCAATGAGAATAACTCTTTAACTCATAAGGTTTACTTTCCTTTTGTGCTTACCAAAGGATAAATGCTATGATAATTTCTATGATCACCGGAATTCGTTTTAAATGTCCTTTTTTGATGAACTTGATGCTTGCTATGCTTGTGGCCATGATTCCAGTATGAATTATTCTTATGGAGATGAACTTGTGATGTCTACCATACAGCTTTATTCTTGTAGACTTTTATTGGGCCTCCAAGCGGAGGGTTTTGTAGGACGACATCAAATTTCCCTCAAGTAGATGACCTAAGGTTTATCAATCCGTGGGAGGTGTAGGATTAAGATGGTCGGTCTCAAACAACCTTGCAATCAAATACAAATAATCCCTTGTGTCCCCAACACACCCAATATAGTGGTAAATTTTATAGGTGCACTAGTTCAGCGAAGAGATGGTGATACAAGTGTACTACCAATAATAGATATATGTTTTTGTAATCTCAAATAATAAAAATAACAAGGTAGTAATTGGTAAAAGTAAGCACAAACGGTCTTGCACTTCTTAGAAGCAAGGCCTAGGATTAATACTTTTACATGTGCAATCTCTCAATAGTTCTAACATACTTGAATCATACACTACTATAGAATTTTCCAAATACGACACATCAATCAGAGACCCTTCAACAAAACTGTGTGCGATGACCAAATCGCAAACATTATAGTTATAGCTCTATCGCTAATGAAGTAAACTGTGTGCGATGGCATATCCATCAAATATGATCTAAAAAATAGTTGCGTGTGCGATGTTTGGCAAACAATTAGCCTAGATAAATTGTTTGTGATTGGATAATATAATGCAAACGCTTATAAAAATACAAGTGTGTGCGATGTACGGTATACAGTTCACCCCAATAAATAGTTTGCGCTGATCAAACAGAACACAAACGATTGTCCAAATGATCATGTGTGCGATAGACGTCATACAGGTCACTCGGATGAACTGTCTGTGATGAGGTTAAATAACATAAACGGTTACATATTTCAAGATGTGTGTGATCGACAACATAGAGTCCACTGTGAATAACTGTGTGCGATAAGAAAAAGTAACACAAATGGTTTCTCAGAACAAGATGTGTGTGACGTACACAGGCCACTCGGATGTGTTGTGGGAAAACGGTTCCGGATAAAGAATTGTAAGGGACTATTGAAACAATCACGGATGGATTTGGTTGTTTATTCCATATGCGATGTCATTTGCTCAATCTGCCCACAAACATATATGGTTTGTTTAGAAGAACATGATTGCATAACCAAATTACGCATCCACTACACACATAACATTGGCGCACACCTTAATAAACTATTACCTGCATAATAAACTTATCCCTCTAAAACAACAAATATTTCTGCATAGAGGGAGTATGAGAATTCAGAAACAATCATCAAATCATCTACTTCTTGTGACACTTCCCGCCAGCGCTCTGCTTGTGGCTTGATCCCTCGTTGTCTTCCGGAGTATGAGGTACTTCCTCATGTCAACGATCCGCCTGAACATCTCGTAGGATGTGTACGCTTCCTTGGTTGCGGTCTGGAGGTGATATTCATCCAGTTTATTCACCCAGGCCTTGTGTCGGACATGCTTGTTCTTGTTGCACTCATCCTTCATGGTGTAGTAGGGGTTGATTATGACCTCAGGCAGGTCAACATGGGAGTCCATGTTCTTATTGCTGCCCCAGACCCTATAGTGGCCACGGATGTCGACAAGCTTCTAGCAGGCCAAGCCCGAAGTCTTGAGCACCTTTGGATCATTGGTGCTATCCACCGTAGCGAAACTATAGTCGGGGCTGTTGACAAACCTAGGGAAACGATCGCAAGGCACTATGGCCAGGTAGTAGTGCTAGAGGAGAACGTGATGGCCCATGCACAACTAGGTGACGGTAACTCCTGATAATGCCTGGCATGACCGTCGGTGTAAGCGAGGTCGAAGTCCACCAATTTGTACTTGTCATACGGATGAGCGAGATGCTCCCATGGTGTTGATGATGTCCTCCACCATCCCCGGGTCGTTGGTGTACACCACTGTGAGGTCCGTCTTCCTCATGTGGCTCTCCATATAATGCACGTTGAACTCCATTGGAACATCGCTGGACATCCTCTCTGTATGCATCATCCAGGGTGTGCTTATTGTTTTGTGGGGCACGATCTAAAGCATGAAGAGACTATGGTTAATGGCCGTGGGTATAAATGGGGGCCAGACGTCCTAAAAAACCGGCTCCTCCGGATGGCAGTTTTCGTAGCACGTGATTCCGCCGTTCAGAGCGTAACTGCATGGGGCGACACACATGGTGCAACCTCATGCATATGGATCCACGAACGTGATCGTGGTCCATCCCCAACCACTCATAGAGCGCGCAAGAGAAGAGCACGCGCAGGGATGCGGGAGCTAAGCACGTGGTGAGACGCAAGGTCAAACCATACCACTCTGTACTTATCCTCGTCAAGTAACAGGTCCATGACGTCGGAGTTCTCCATCCAGATCGGATGTTTGGTGTACACCACGAACCGATAGGGCATGTCCACTATGGCATTCATGGTGAACTGGCTCTCGTCGTCGACTGCCACTAGGATTGCCATTGGAGCCACGCAGGATACCCTCGGTCATGGTTCTTCTTCTTAAGGCCAGATATTAATCGTCAATTGCATATTGATGTCCATATATTAATCGACCATTGCATACTTAGGAAAAGATAGTACTACCAAAATAAGAGTCTCCCTCATAAGATGTCATTTGCATGGTTGTATCACAAATGACAGAAATAGTACAAAGGTACAAATTCCAGCATAACAAGGCTTAAATTCAAAGATTAGAAGCTTCACCGATAATAGAAATGAAATCCAGCTTATACGAAAACTTTGTCATGCAGCTCAAGATGCCCATGCTGATGACCTGAACATAACATATATGATAGGTTCATACTGATATTACTACAAGTTTCGCAACTTCAATATTTGTCCAAAGGTATCTGTCACTGACATGTCATTTATGGGCTTGGCATTAGGACTTCTGAATAGACTATCAAATGAGGTTACAAAACGAAATTGAGCTTATGCATAGAGTTGTCCATTCTGTCCTAGTCGCCGGAGCTGATCATCAAACCATTCTTTTTTGCACGATAAATGTATGGAAAATCTCATTATCTTTAGCACACTTGCTCTCACAACAAAGAACCTGGCAAATATAATCTCCGATAAGGTCCCTTGGTAGGAGTTCAAAGTAATTTATGAAATATGGAGATTAAGGCAATCGATGGGATCATTATATTGTATCGTATTATCCATTACCGGGCCTAACGTATCTGCGAAAGAGAAGAATGTATTAGCGCTTGGACACAATAGACCTCTTATGATTTCCAGGGTTTCAAAATTTGAACTCCCTCGTGGTTAAAATATGACATGAAAAAGCATCACCTCGACATATAGCTTCTCCAGCAACGGAAAGCATCTCAGCAATCTGACAACTTGGTCCAGGTAGGGGCCGATAAATTCTACTGCTAAGACCTTCACTCTGTGTAGATACTGTGTCAAGCTTGTCGATATGATTTTCTGGATGACACACAAACATACATCTTTAATAGAGAGAAATAATGTTAATTTAAGAATGACAAAAGGGTGATCTTTGTACCTGGATGGTTATGGATCCAAAAACAAGTTCAGATAAGTTGACGGGCGAGTAGCCAAACACAGTCAATTTCGGCGCATGAATGACCCTAATTCTTGTTGGACCTTGTTGACCAACAACAAGTAATCTCTCAACTAATGACACGTCCACAATGGCCATTTGGTGATTCACCTTGTGCGATCTCATCACTACTGGAATTCCAAAATTTGCCGTCTACTGGAAGATGGCAAAGAGAGTCTTTGTCGCTAGCTCAGCAGGACCGGATGGAAAGAACAGGCTGACGACACAGAAACCATTTGCCATCTTCCAGGGCTTTGCCATTATTCATGTGACAGCAAAGAGCCAGAAGGTAGATGTCAAAGAACCCACCTGGGCCCCACTAGCCCCATGGGGGTGGCGGGCCATATGCTGGCTCTTTGCCGCCTGCCTGGGCCCCACAAGCTGCTTTAGTCAAGGTAGCAAAAGAGCGGGATTGTCGTTAATCTGGGGGAAATGGCAGTTCAAGAACCCTGCGAAGCGTAGCATTGGTGCGAGGTGCAACACGGAGGGTGGCAGCGGGCGCATATGTCCATCATTAAAAGTGAGATCCTCGAGATGATCTAGGGCTGGCGATAAGAACCACTCGTCAAGCTTGGCTTGGACCTTTCCATTGGAACGGAACTTCCCATGGTAAGACCTTTTATTGGGCCATAGTGCATGCCGAGGATCTAGGATAATGCATCCTAGCGTTTGCGGTACCCAGTGAAAAGAATGTTCTCCCTGATGATGTCGAGAGGGGCGCATCGGCATAGGGGGGACAACCGCCGAGAGAGGATGGTTGTGCGCACGCCATCTTTGATAGGCAGGAGGAAGGTGATGACTCTCAACATATCATCGGGGAGGCTACTGATGAAGTCCATGCCTATCGGAGGCGCTTGTGTTTCTGGCTCAACACGCCTCTACTTGTTGGCAACCTCGACATCCACGTCCGTAGAATGGCCGCTGGCGTAACTTTCTGTCAAGAGTGGACAAGTGGGAGGATAGAGATTATGTAGCTAGACCAGGGTAGAAAAATAGTGCATTGGTAATTACAAGTTACTACTTACTAGGTAGGAACAGTTTTCACAGATTAAGAAACTGAAATCCGAATTGGTTGCTGAAATACTACATAGTTAGATTGATATTTATACCCAAGTCAACATGCAGATACTACAAAGAAAACTTACTTCCAACAAAGCATGTATGGAGAATGTCGTCAAGCAAGTTATCATTTATCGTATGGTAGGCTCATTTAGGTGTAGCGTAATTTTAGTGCCAACTTTCATTACATAATACTTAGAAATTTCTCCCCAAATGCCCTCCTCAAAATAGGGGTGACCATATTCATCAATGTTTACAAAAACAACGATTGTAAATCCAGGGTTTGTGCTCAATATGACGTCCCTAGAGTCCTTAGTAATGTAAAGGACAAGATTTAGTGCTACAGTGGTCATTGTAATGCAACGGATATACTGTAGGAAGCGATAAGCTTGTTATAAGACAGGGTAACCTGATAGTATGGGAGTAGTAGTTAAAAGAACAGCATGAACATCGGTTGATTTGAAAGGACAAAAAATTACAACTAAACATATAATGTAACCATGATGTCGTGCGAATATATATGAGAGTGGACGAAAGAACAATAGAGCATTAATTTGCCTAATATAGAATGAAAAGTATAATAAGAAGAAGAAATCACATTTGACGTAAATGCTGCATGTGGCACCTTTTATCCAAATGTAGCAATCTATAGTATAGGTTCAGAAAAAAGAATAGGATATGCATGTCAACCCAGGTAGTGTGAGATTGAACAAACCGTGCGCTTCGTGAAGTCGTTTGGCACGGTAAGATGTAACTCCTCAGTTTTTCGTCCGAGTCGGCATACCACTGATGTGTCCTTGCACTATACACTCTATGAATGAAAACCCTCAAATTAACTAGAAGAAACATGAATCCATAGCGATTTCGAATGGGTGATTAAAAGGGGTCGATGGACTGGGATAAGAGATGAGCGAAAATATTTTAGTAGATTAGTTACCTGGTTCTTTATGGGGGAAAAACCAGTACCGAAGATTCCGCAATCCGGCGACTTGGGTCGATAGTGAGCAACGTCAACAAAGTCAGTGACGATAGACCGTGGAAATCAGTAGTGGAGATATGTGGTGGCATTTTGCGGTAGCCGGAGGCGGCGACATGCATCGAGCTAAGTGGTTGTCGCGGGGAGAGGCGGTGATGTGCATAGAGAGTCCCGGAGTACTAGTGTTCGTGTAGGTGCTACTAGGGTGGGGAGGGGGAGATGGAGGGGAGCAGTCGAGTGTTTTGTGACGTGTGGGTGCTAAGGGTTTTTTTCAAGTGGTGTTGAGGGTTTCTGCCCTAGAATAATGTGCTTCGGATGAAATGGTTTATTAGATCCAAGCGAGTGTGATAAATCCTTTATAAATATTACTCTCAAAGTAAACTAGCACTCGGGTGTGATGGAGATACCACATAATGAAAGTCGTCGCAGAGTTTCAATCTCAGGAAAAGATATAATACACAACCAAAGATATAATACACACAAACTAGATATATTCAATCTAACATTTTTTCGAAACAATCAATCCAACATCTCATCTTCATGCTAGATGGTTAAGATTCTCTAGGAACTAGGCGTATGCAGCGTGCGCTATCCTACGAGAATACTTCGGCTTGAAGAAGCCAACGACTCATCCTCTTGCATGTGGCAGAGCACTAGAGTATGTGTTGTTAATCTTATGGTTGCAGAACGGGCATCCATGGCCCCCATTCTTCCTAACACGCTTGTTATACTTTCCAGCCATAAGCCCTCTGAGCCTTCGCCTCTTAAACCTCTCCTGGACGTCTTCATCTTCGATGTCCACATCGTCAGATAGCACCTATACATAGTAAAAAATGTGACGTCCGTATATTTTATAATGTGAATTTGCAAGGCAAAGTTTATGAAACATACTATATTATGCGACTACGTGAACCCTAAATCGAACCTAACTGATTTGAGGCCAAAAGTTGGCATGCCATGTTCTGGTAGCAAACCAATCAGCCTATCATATGTATTTACGAAAAATGGGTATATATATGACGAACTAGTTCTCCGTTCGAGAGGTTGCCGTCGCTGGAGTGTTCGTCGGAGTCGCTGTGGACTAACGGCTCCGCTGGGGAAGCGCGACGGTGACAACAATGTCAAGGCCGCGCTGCTGTCCATGCAATATGTCATCTCCGACAACGGCAATCTCTATGCCCACATTAATGCTATGCTCGGGTGCTTTTCCAGCACCGACGTGGTTACTCCCTCCCATGGTGCAGGGAGGCCACTGATGACAATTAAGAATGGCGCCGAGGATGCGAGGGGGGAGAAGATTGTGTGTAGTGAGAATGTTAAAACCTACTGCTCTGGCATGGTTAATAAAGGAGAATTGGGACATGAGAGGGAGGGGGTGGCGGTTTAAAGGGACGACTCGCCTCCCGGTGAGGCGCCTACGTGCCAGACTACTAGCATGCGCACCGCAAATTCACATTTCTAACGGCACGTCTCCCTGCGAAACTGCTTAGCGAACACGCCTCCCACCAATTCACACACCTTCTCACACGCGTCACAGTCACCCTGCGAGGCGACCTGCTAGCATGTGTCCCGTCAAATCATATCTACGTGCAAGGATCGCGATTGATACAGTTTGACGAACTTTAAAGAAAGAATTGAAATAATTACCATGACAAGTATATATGATGTGAAAGTACATTCAATAAAGAATCTAATCGTAAACATTAACATTTTTTTCTAAATTTGGTCAAAGTTTAGAAAGCTTGAGTTTATCCAAAGCTAATACACGGAGTAAATAAAAACAGTTTGGATTAATAAATTTTTTGCGATGTAAACATGACAATTTTGTGTTGCATTTATTAATAAGCCCAGTTCGCAAGAACCTTAGATGAAAACTTCTCTCAAATTGGACGATTTATTTACCACGACCTATAAGTTCCATATCATGAAATCATGTCGACCTTTCATGAATTCTAGCTTAGCTGGTCATTTCCTGCAAATTGATAGCCAAGAGTCAATGTTGCGGCCCCGAGATGTTTGAAATTCATTGTTTTCCCTCCATGGGGACTAAACATGCACCCAACACATAAAAATGAATTTCTAATCCATTCGGGCACACAACCATGTGTGAATATAGTTCCAATTTGAATTTCAGAAATTAAATACCTAAGGAATCAATTTGATCTATATAATGACTTAATGTTCTTTAAAATTCGAATTTTAACACCGCACTCCTAGTCACATGTGCACTACATAAAAAAGTTGGACATACATGCCTCTAAGTGACGGTGGTGTGGTGGGACGAGTTGGGGTGTGGAGTCTAACACTCAATACACATCGTATCTGCACCACCATGTGGGGTTGTCCGGTTAGTTAGGCATCATGCTAACAACGGGGATTACTCACGCGGGTATATTGGAGTCCCATCCCCATCCCCGTCACCACCCTCCCATTCCCGTCACCGTCTCCGTACCCGTGCGCGGGGATAAAATGTTTCCCATCGCTGTCCTCATCACCGCCCTCCCATTCCCATCACCATCTCGATACACGTGCGCAGCAATAAAAAGTTTCCCATCCCCATTGCCACTTCTTTATCCCCATGGGGAAACCCAACATGCATTTAAGAACAACATTTGATAGTATTTCAGTAAAAACTGTACTCCAATGCAATAAACAATATGTTGTGGCTAAGTTTGGGATTTCTTAGGGATATTTGGGCCAGATGGGTTGGTTGTCTGGAAATTTGGGTGACCGAGGTCGCAAATTATGTGGGGCCTACTAATTTCAAAGCTTACATGTAAGTACATCATGGTTAAGGAGGGTAATGCTATGTATATCACATCCCCATCCCCGTCCTACACGCTGGGTAAGGTATTTGACCCACCATCTTCCCCATTGGAATTCAAGCTCACACTTCTTCATGCCCTAATATAGTAAACACCCAAGGGGATGCGGGTAACCATTTTAACTATTGACAGCTTCAGGTGAGGCACACATGCCACGTCCAAAGTCGTGAATTGGGTATATATTTAAAGCATCTCGATCATGACCTTTTCATGCATATGTTTGTGTCTCATGCATACGGAGGTGGTCCTCGTACACTTACTCGTGCGGTAACCACCAACACACCTATTCGTTGCCCCGCGTCGTCTATCACCTTGGATGACACATACGAGAGGGGTTTGATCAAAGGTGGACTCATCTTACTCCGTGTTTTGGAAAATATCATGGTGAGATTACGGACGAAAGTTTGGGTGCATGTGTGCATGCGCGTGCTCATTTTACAAGTTCTGATCCTTTATTTTTTCGATTTGCGAAGGTTCCACATGAAAGGTGTGCCTTGGATATTCCAAACGTCACACAACACCTTTCATACATATGTTAGGACAGCATGGAGGCGGTCGTTGTCCTCGGACACCGCCCCCCTTGCACAATTATTAGTGTCACTCTCATCTGTGGCCTCATGTACTTTTCTACCACAATGAGAGAGGTCAATTATTGTGGATTCTTTTTTGGTTGATGTATGCGATAGGCCATGGGTGTGAGATTACACGGTATAATTTGAGTGTGTGTAGTGTACGCATGAATGTCTCTCCCATCGGCTCGAATGGGGGGTGGGGTATATATACTATGCGTCGTTAACTTCGCTTTCCATGCGGACTGTAAGATTCCCGAGGAAGGTGTGCCACGCTAAAGTTTGTGTGATGGGTATGTAAACATCATACAACACTTCCATGCATATATTTGATCCACGCTTAGATGGTGATTGTCGTTGGATACTCCTTCGCGTGGTTGTCGTTGGAAAGTCCATTCCCGGGCCCGCGTGGATATTCATCACATTGACTGACAACGCCTACGAATGCATGAATCGTTCCCATCGACACTCGGCATACTAGTTGTACGCGTCATGAACACTCGCTCGGGGGGGGGACTTTCCCGTTGCATAGCATGTGACACATCAAAGTTGCACATGAGGTATATATTAATGAATTAAAAAACAACACAACCTTTCCGTTGTCACACCCTGTGTTTTGCCTCTCATTACTAAGTTAACATGACTCAAAACTTAGGGCCAATTAAAAAAATTTCCGTGATTGTGATGCTTGACTTGATTGATGATTGCTTGATTGCTTGTTAGTGCTCTATACTCATAAAACTCCCTCCTACCCTGAAGAACTCTTTTCCTTGATCCAAACTTCTTGCCCAATGTTCATGCCATGTGAATAGTACCAAAAAACTATTTTTATCCAAAAATTATTTTGACCAAAAAGAATTTGTTCAAATTAGCTTTTCAAAAACCCCTGAGTTGAGGTTTGTACTACAAGTCCTCAAATTGGGTGGATACTTTTCCCCAAAGACTTTATTTCGAACCTACTATATATATGACTTCCCAAAATCATCAAATATTAATTTTAAAGATTATTTTACTATTTTATTTAAAGGCTTTTTCTTAAGGCCAAAAATGGTCTTTTATAGGGAAAATTTGTTTAAATGATTTAAAAATATTTGGGAAAATTTAGGAAAGCTCAGTGGACATATATTATCGATATATAAGAGCTTCAAGGCATGGTCATGTTCAAAATATTGGTCAAAATCCTTCAAAACCATTTCTTCCTATTTCAAACATATGAAATATTTATATAAGAAATATTCTCAAATAAATCCAGGAAAATTCTAGCATGTCACATATGATATATGTGGTCATCTTGCCAAGTTTCATCTCAATCCTAATTGTTTTAGTTCATGAAAATATCCTAAAACCATTCCTGTCCAGAGCCAAATTTGATCAACTTTACATTGTGAAGTATCTCCTATTGATCCCAAACTTTGTGGGCATGCTCTATTACCAATATTATGATGCTGCACTAAGTGGTGCATCAAGGAGAATAGATTTGCAGACCTAGATCTGCAGAAACCTGGTTCTGTTAATTTCTAGGGATTACAAAGTTTACATTATCAACTTTCTTCATTTGAGCCGAAAACATGTGATCAGGACCAAATGGACTTACCATTTACCCCTGGTAAAACTCAAGGTCATAGGATTCTCCTACATAGCCCATTCTCAGCACAAACACCTTCAGCCATAAACTTGTGGACAAGCAAAGTGGGCCCAAAAAGATTCCTCTTTCCCCCAACTTTTTACGATAGTATATTATAACCTCATTTTACCTTGAGTAACATTGCCATGCCCTCTGGTCAAATTATTGGGGAGCGGGGGGGGGGGGGGGGTAACTCCCTCATTCTCCCTCTCTTTTACCATGGCAAGACCTCTTCTTTCCCCTCTCCCATTACTCTGTTCATAAAAATGCCCCAAACCTTTCCAAAACATCATTTGCATCAACCCAAACCCATATATGGCATACTCATGTGGGAAATATGAGCAGCACCTCTAAAAATAGATTTTGGCAGGAATTGTATCCTTGAACTACAAGTACCTTGTGCATTGATCTCCCTGAGCTGAAAATCTGTGGAGATGTAGTCCTTCCATAACCAAGACCACTTGACAAATATTTATCCCCAATGCCCTCCATTACAAACCCCTTAGATAAGTCTCGAGTTTGCTGCTGCAATCTTACCCCTAGTAAAAAAACATATAACTAGCTCCATTTACCATTAGAATTCTTCGAGTACTCTACTGCATGCGTGCCTCACAGCCCAGACAGCTTTGGCCGACCAAAAAGATGCCCTGGAAAAGGGTTGGCATGGTGACCACGCAGCTAACATGCACAAACGGCGCTCTGCCGCTTGTCGTTGTCCTGTAGCTCACGTCCGTCCTCGATAGAGCATCCCAGCGTGGCACTGACCTCCCCTCGACCTCCGATGCCCCTCCCCGACGCTCAGAAACCTCCAAGGCTACTCAGGGATGCGTGCTCATCACACCCTAGGCGCGTCCGAGGCCACCCGAGCCCCCCTGGTCGCCCTGCCTATAGGACCCCTCCCCGAGCTCCCTCTCGTGCCCTTGACTCTCCCCCACTCCCTTGTACCTCCCCAAACTAAGCCCCTTTGCTCCTGAGGCCCTCTCCTCCTTCTACGGCCAGAGCTCTCCTACCATGGCCTCGTTCGGATTCGAGCTCCCCCGAGCCCCCCTCTCTTTCAAGCTTCGCCAGCACCTCCCCGCATCACCACAAGGCCACCTGCCGCTCCATTCCCTCTCCTCCGCAACTATGGCACCATGCCCATCATCGCCGTCGGCTGCCCCTGCCTTGACCAACGCCGCGGTCGACCCCTGACCTCCCCAAGGCCCGGAAAACGGCCCTGGCAGAAGCAGCTCGCTGCCCCAAGCACGCGGGCTGTCGGAGCACCACTGGAGACGGCCAGTGCCGCTAGGGGGCAAGCGCCGGAGCCACTCTGGCCCGCCTCACCTGCACCTCATCAGCCCGAGTGGGAGGAGGAATGAGGCCCTGCCAAGCGGGGCCCACATGTCGGCGAGCCTAAGGCCGGGACCCCCAGTTTAAGTGGAGGCGCCCTTCGTGGGTGCCGCCTCCCTGTGAAGGAGGCATACTCCTAGAGTACGCCTTCAGCGTCGCCCGCACAACTGAGCTGCTGGGCCGGCCCAACTCCCTGACCGGCGCCCTGGGCACGTTATAGCCCAATAGGTATCCCCTTTTTCTTTTTGTTTTCTTTATAGAATAGGAAATCCATAGAAACTTCATAGTAGCTCCAAATTTAGTGATTCAAAATCCTAGATATTCCTAAAATCATTTCCTATCCAAATTTATGCATTGCACATTTTTCCATCAGTCCTTTTTGATAGTTTAAATTCAAATTTGAATTTGAACCATATAGAACCCCACTTTGCAAATTCCTAGGGAATTATTAGTAACTCCAAATGGGGTGATTCAAGTTCCTAGATTTATATAAATTCATGCACTAAGTGGTGAGCATTTTTCCTTACACTTTTCTGCCATGTCAATTATTGGGCCATTTATTCATATGTGACCCACTTTGCAAATTCATAGGATATTCATACCAACTCCGAATCAAGTGAAACAAGTTCCCACATGTTTCTAAAATCATGCCCTATTTTATGAGTGCCTCCACTCATTTTTATGAAAATATTTCCTGTTGACATCTGAAAGGATTATCATTTCCATCATTCCCCCCATTCAAAAACTTCTCCTTGATCAACATCCAATGAAACCTTCCTGATTATTCTTCTTGTGAACCAAGGTGTCAAAGAAAAAAATAAAAATCCTAATTATAGAGCACTTTTATTTCTCTGCTTATTGTGTTGCTTATTACGGTTATTTTCAACAATAGTTGGCAAAGTAGACGAATTGCTCGTAGTGGACGAGAAGCGTGTGAAGACCTTGAAGACATTGCTAAGCCAGGCAAGCAGCCCTTTGACCATGTTAAGAAACCATTTATTGCATGTCATATAGCACTTTACTTTCATTATACTTGATCACTCCGGTGGGTTGCTTCTCACACTTTTACCGGTGACACTTGCATCGTGCATGACCCTACCACCTTATGAGGGTTATGTGGGTGGGTGTAGATAGGATGTTTGTAGAAGCTACGCAAGTGTGTTTGGGATTTATGCTTAGTAATGGAAAAAAAAGATGATTTCAAAGACTTCTTGAAAAACCAGTCGGGTGCCACTAATGCCCTAGTGAGATGATGTTGAGTTGGGTAACCACTTGAGAAAGAAGTGGTGTACCAGAGCAAGTGAGTGTGTGTGGTCTCAAAAACGGATTGGTGTAAGTTGCAACCATTACTCCAACCTTACATGCACAACCAATCTACCCGATATGGGAAGGGGCTCTGTTGATTACTTTGGTGGGTACTAGGAAGGAGCCTCCATTACTAGTGGCGGGAGTGGCATGGTTAGTCTTGATATGGGGTCGTACCAGTATGTATGATCCTGCGATGTCTTCACAGGCACCAGGCACACCATTGGTCCCCTTATAGATGGTACGATCTGGAGCGAGGCTCGTGTGATGTACATCGTGAGGGCTAGGTACCAATTGAGTGGACTCTTTGTTTAGTATCGCTAGGGGAAAGGCATTGTTCGAGTGCTTACCTCGGGTATGTGAAGTACCACGAGTCGTGGATGACACAGAAGTTCCTCGAGTCTTGTGGGTAAAGTGTGCCACCTCTGCGGAGTAAACTATTCGAATAGCCATGTCCACGGTCAAGGACAGTTGGATGACCGCTCTTGTGCTATGTTTAGATGTTTTCTCAAAACTTGGTGTGTGTGTGTGTGTGGTGACAAGGAGGATACTTGAGTCGAGTCGGATGAGTTGGCATGATGACACATGAGATGTTCAGACGGTACATGAGACAAGTCTGAAGACTTGGTGTGATGGTTGAACATGAGACATCCAACCCCTTGCTCATAATGATGCCTGTGACGTGTTCTTATGAACACCTGTCTATGGTTGATGCATGCTTACTTAAGTTACTTGATCATGTCATTGCACTCAAAACTAGCTGTCTGCAAGACTTACCTATTAGTGCTAAATCATGCATTGTTGTTGCCTTGTTCCAAACATGGGTTGCTTGCGAGTGCATTCAAAGTACTCATTGGCTTGCCACTGGTTATTTTATTGGCCAGGCATGAAAGATCAGGTTATGATGAAGATTACCTTGGTGACCGACATGCGAGCTAGGGCGCTTCCCAGTCGGAATGCCGGTAGGGTTAAGGCAGATGGCATGGGTTCACGCTATCGTTAAATATTTCCGCTGCAATCATATGAAGACTTGGCCATGAAGGCCATATTCGAGTTAATCGGTAGGTTACGGATGTAAGACTCTTGCTATTCAGTTTCTGTGTGTTCAGTGAGCATTGATCTCTTGGATAACTATGAATGTACATTCAGTGATCATGATTTATGAGTTGGGTACCCACATCCGTACACATGTTTGCATCACCAACAGCATGGTTAATTATCGGCATCACGCCCATTCTTGGGCCTCGGTGGTCATCCATCCTTTCACCCAACAACGCGATAGGTTTGACCAAAATTACTGATTCTTTGGTTGGGATGTCTGTGTTTGGAGGCGCATGGGCCATAGTCACCTTTGCAGGAAAAGAGATGGGATGGTTCGACCATGTTGGATTCATGTATTTGTTTCATTTTCTTGTTACAACATGAGTGATATGCAAGACCTATTTGGGGGCATGTATTCGTCGCTAGGATTCCCCCTCCACCGACACGAAGTGGCGACGGAGGAGACATGTGCCATATCAAAGTTGCACATTGGGTATTTTGAACGATCAAACCTCCCTGTGCATACATATTTTTGTTTCACATGCTGGCATGTATGCTTCGTGACCCCTTTACCGCTTTTTTTGACGAAATGATCCTATATATTTGTTGGATTTCGGGCTTCGCAAAACCCAAAGCAGTTCGAACACAGGGGCGTGTGTGAAGATCCCCAGCAGCCTCATCGCACCTATCTCACTATTCGATGATTTCTACGACGAACTTGCACGATGATGAGAAGAAGATGCACACGGTGATTTACTAGGGTTCTTGCCGCTGGGAAGCATAAAACCCTACTGCTGCTTTGGTGGATTGCCTCACGAGGAGGTTAGTGGATGAACAAATACAGTGGTGAGTTTCCTCGTGAGGGTGCTCTGGTGATGTTGCCTCTCAATTTTGTTGTCCCTCTCCACAGCGCAGCCTAGCCTCTACTTATAGTGACCTGGGTCCTCTTCCCTTATCGCTATGGCGGGAAGGGATCCCACAATGGCCAAATTCAAAGGGGGATAGGTGTACATCTTTATGTTGACAAAAGGTGGTCTTCGCCTGCAAAGTAGATGTTGGTGATGCAGAGGTGGGCTCCATGATGAGCTCGTGGTCATGATCTTGTTGCACTAGAATGGAAACCTTTGGGGGCACTTTGGGAACCCACATACGTCCTTGCCCCCATTGCACCAAAGGGGAAACTACACCACCTAGCGCGCTGGCGCTCACATGTCCCACCTTGTGTCATCCTTGGCCTCCCGAGACCAAACGCTGCATAGAGATCTCCGCCTCCACGGAGCGGTCATGAGGAGGCCCATTCTTCACTAGTAATGATGCTGCTTCCCTCGCGAGCTCGGGTTCTCATGAGGGACTCGTCTTGATCACGGTCGCACCAACTGTGCTTGGTTGACGTGGTGGGCCATGCCCTGGTCCGCAGGCAGGCAGTTCTGGGTACCCCCATTCCCAGAGCTTCAACAGTAGCCCCCAAGCCCAAGGCATGCTTGAGCTGGTTTCCGGGCGAATCCATTGAGGACGGCCCGAAGCGCCGCGGGCCCAAAACGCCCGCGGGCGAGGCTTGACACATGTCACGCGCCTAGGGGACAAAGTCTCCACTCCCGAGGTCACCAAGGACCTCCCAGGTCAACCTGGTGCGACGCCTGCATGCTCTGCCGACCATCATTACCTTTTCTCGAACGTGTCTGCTCCCTCGGCCTTCTCCCTATGTGACACATGAATCTGACTCTTCGGGCGCTGATGAACTAACATGGGCAGATCTGCATGCCACCCGGGCCTGCCCCACGGCGCCCAAGGAGCACACAACACCTGCACTGCCCATGATGCCTCGGTTGTCAAGGGCTGGGCACGCAGCGGCGCCATCATTAATCGGGATGTGTGGGGACGCCGGTTGGCCCTTAGTCGTATATAAGTGGGTCGGGGCGAGAAAACCCCAAGCACATCTTCATGTGCCTTTTTTCCAAATCTTCAAGCCCCGCTCTCCAAGTCATGGCTCCAGTCAGGAAGTTCTCTGCCCTCGTGAAAGGGAAGGCCTCTGAGGAGAGCCTTGCCTTGCCCTCGCCCAGAAGGTACCGTGGTCATCCCCGCAAATATACCACGACATCGGTGGTGGTTCTTCGTGGGCGCGGACGTGCTCCAACATATCCTGGGGTTACCCTCATCGACCGTGGGGAGGATCCGTCCAACGCGGGCAGCCGTAGTAGTTGCGGTGGTGGCGCCTGCAGAGGGAGGACGACGGTGACCACTCGGCCACCCCACCTGTAGCTTTATTCCACCGACACAACCCAGGAGTTAGTGGCGAATGCTTGGTTTCAACTTCCGTGCTTCTTCGCGGAGGCGCTGCTGGTCGGCGGGCCTGCTGGCCTATGGCTGCAGGCTGACGGCTCCTCTAGCGCGGCCTCGTGGGTGGAGGTCGAGGTCACCCCATGGGCTATCTTTACCTTAACCGCAGGTGGCAGATGTTTGTTCGCGCCCGTGGGTTGGAAGGGAGACGCACCCTTCACTTCAAGTATGACGGGGCGGCGACGCTTCGGGGGAGAGGGCGAGCGCTTGGGGTGCTGCCCGGAAGACGATGACCGCGGCGATCTTGGAGGTGAGCTTGCCCTTGACGACAGACATCGCGTCTCCAGCAGCAGCGACACCCCCTTCGAGGAGAGCCCAAGTGACAACAGCTACGTCGCGCCACCGCGCCTGTGCGCCCGGACCTCGGGGGGCAGCCAGCCGCTATGGCATTGCTCCTTTGCTCAAGAAGCGGCCATGCCGGCGCGTCTCCACAGGCATGTCAAGGAAGAGGAGGACTCTGGCTGAGCGGTGGTGCGCTGAAGCAAGGGCTCCCAGAGCAGCACCCCTGAGGGGGTTCATCACTTTGTTTCTCCTCCTCTTCTCCCTTTCCTGCAATCATAAAACAAGGGGAGCCCTATATGCGTGTAGTGAATTTCGGCCCTTGCACCCTTGCTAGCACTCTTATCATATGTCCCGGTACTTGTGTCATTGTTAATCGCGGTGAGAGTACTTAGCTTGACATGCTCGCAGCAGGCTTCTGGGTCAGGGAGGTTTGGCTATGGCGCTTGGGGAGCCCAGATGTCCTGAGGGCTTCTTCTTCTTACGAGTGAGGCGAGTTGGGAGCCCTTTCGGCACTCTGCGTATGCGGGCCCCAGTCCCGCACATGCCTCGACCACCATGAGGGGCGTCCAAATCACCAGGGCACGACTAAGGGGTGAGGCCTCGACACCCTTGATGCCGACCGGATCGCCATGACAACATCAAGGGGCGAGGGGCTATATGACCGGTAAGGCTCCTGAGGCGTGCTACTCAGGAGCCCCCCTTGATGCTCAAGCAGCTCTGCGTCGGCAGGCCCTATTCCTGCACATTCCTCAACCATCGTAAGGGGCGTCTGGATCACCAGGATGTGACTACGGGGTAAGGCCTCGACACCACTGACGCTGACCGGATCTCTAGGACGGCATCAAGGGGCGAGGGGCTATATGAACCCTAAGGCTCCTGAGGCGCGTTGCTCAGGAGCCCTGATTGAAGCTCAAGCGGCTCCCCAAAAAAATTGTTTCCTGCCCCGGGAGGCGTAAGCTTCTCGAGGCTCTGAGATGGCGCGTCAGGCCGTGGGCGGAGCCCCTGTCATGCAGGCCTATCCTTATTTTGGCACAAGGGCCTCGACAGGGATAGAAGCGCAACTCGTCATTTTGCAAGAATGGATATCACTACAAGCACATTTACAAAAGAGATGAGTATATAGAATTGGCTTACACTCGCCACAAGATACTTCAATATCACATCAATTCAACAACATATTCAACCAACATACAAAAGAGCAGGGTCCATCTACCAACAAAATCAAACGATAAAATGACATCCATCCTTGATATCCCAGGCTGCCGCGTGGAACCCATCCTAGATCAACGATGAAGAAGAAGAACTCCAAATCAAACAAGCATCACGCTCACATCAAATCATCGCATTACCTGCACCTGCAACTGTTATGGAATTAATCTGTGAGCCACAGGGACTCAGCAATCTCATTTCCAAGGGTATCAAGACTAGCAAAGCTTAATGGGTGACATATGATTAAGTGGTGAGGCTACAGCAAGCGACTAAGCATTTATTTGAGTGGCTAACTTACGAATACAGAAAGTAAAACATGGTGGTCTACGCATAACGGACGTGAACTAGTAATGATCACTAAGTGATCCTAAACACCTACTTACGTCAAACATAACCCCACCATGTTCTCTCCTGGATAAGGACTCACGAGAAGAGACATTCACAGTTACACACACAATTGGTGTATTTTATTTGAGTTTATTTTAGGTTTACTATGACTCGGTGTTAAACAAAGTTTCCAAGTTACCGCGTAAATGCGTGCACGGCTTTTTGAAAGATTTAACCCTGAATGGGTGCTCCCACTCATCCATCACAAATTAACCACACGCAGTGTTGGAATTCCTCAACCGTGGAATCACCCGTAGTATTTGCGGAATCCCGACGGAAAATCTCAACTTCGAGATAGTCCGAAGTGTCGTCGAAATCCCACGTGCAAGACATTCAAGAAAGGTAAAAACAAGTGCAGCAATGCCGCCCGGCGAGCCATATCCCAATAGGAGTCGCGTGTATCTATGCCTCGGGGCACTACCAGGTGAGCAGTACGTACGGTGGACTGGTAGAAATCCCTCGAGTTGCCCCGAGGTGGCCCTGGAAGTGACTCTAGTTTGGACCAGCACTCATGAGGAGCACTTCCCGGGTTGTTGATTAAAGATCCGCGGGTGCCGACAAGTCCCTATGCAATTTTATAGTTACTAGGCAAATGTAGTACCAATGTTGGGCCTTGCAAGACAAGCTTTGTCCTAAAACGAAAATCAAGGGGGTCCCCATAACAACCCCAAGCATGTTAGGAGCCCTCAATATGGAACATAACACCGGTACACAAGTAACTAGGGGCGGCAAAAGTGGAACAAAACACCGAGCAAAAGGCCAAGCCTTCCACCTTTTACCAAGTATATAAGTGCATTAAATTAAATAGCAATAATATTGTGATAACAAAAGAATATCCATGTTGTCACATGGAAGAAATTGCACATGCAGCTAGAAACGCTATAAGAAGGGCTGAGCAAGCGGTAACATACCCGAACAAAGGTCTGCTGGGAAGGTGGTGGGATAGAGGCTTATGATGGCAATGTTGGGAGGCTTGACAAACAAATGGTAGGTAGCTTGACAAACAAGTGTTAGGTAGAGAGACATAATGATGGAAACGAGACAACTAGCATAGCAATGATAGTAGTGATACCCAGGGAAATGTGTCATCTTGCCTGTTGGGTCTTCAGGGGAATAAAG
The DNA here is from genome assembly GCA_022496015.1 of Hordeum marinum. NCBI lineage: Eukaryota > Viridiplantae > Streptophyta > Magnoliopsida > Poales > Poaceae > Hordeum > Hordeum marinum. Next base: position 529,198,671 of record CM039678.1, on the reverse strand, counting down.
AGTTGGGTCCTTGTAGACGTTCTCTCTGGGACCCTCGTACTCAGGCTCAACATTCGGGTCTACCCAAAGATAAATGATACCAAATAAACATACATACCAAGTGCAATGCACAAACAAGATGATGCGTGATCATTTTGATGCAATACCATGTCAATCTTATACTAGTCATGTTTCATATGCAGATATTAAGTTATTTGGTATCCTAGACTGAATATCACGTTTAGTAGTTTTAACATGCATGAACATGGCAAATATGAATGTGTCATGCAAAATTGATGCAAATGCATATGTAGAACATTGTAAACGGAGTAACGTAGCTCACGGTACGCTCACGACAAGTTACGAACGTTAACGGGTACAATGGCAAAAATGGAGAAGGACCTGGGCTATTCCTTGGTATTCAAAGGGTGCCACTGGATAGGGAATGAAAAACCAACATGAATAGACCCAAAAATTACACAAAACAATGGAGTGTAGCTCCCACATATCACAAAACAATTCTACACACAATCTATCCACAAATAGCAACATGTCATCTTGTAACACATGTATCAAGAGCTAGAACAAGCTTTAAACCACAACCAAAGCATGTACAACAAGCATACAACAACCTTGACAAATCATCTATCTATAGAAACTAAAAACATAGCATGAATCAATAGTTTGGAAGCTCACCAGATGGCATGTTGAAACAGATTTCAGGGACTTAGTGAAAATTCCAGTTTCCTAGAATCTGAGTTAACCTCATATCAATTTGACAGCATCAAACAATTATGCTAGAGATCATACCATGGCATGAAACTTAGAAGGTTGATAGAGGAAAATATCTACTACAAAACACTAGCACTGAGCATGAGCTAAAACATCACAAAACACTTGGTAGCATCCCCTAAACACGGCATAAAAATAATAGCAACTATTAGACTTAGAAATATTTCGCATGTTGAAATCAGGAACTTACTTAGCTACTTTGGAGAAAGATACCAACTAATATACAAGCTTAGCATGGCAAAATAAAATACCAGGGCCTAATGCCCACACAGCACTACCACATTCATGTTGACAAGAACAACATACAATTCATGGATTAATTCATACAAAAATAACAAAAGACCACCTCATCATAAAATAGCACTTTTGCAAACTTTCTCAAATGATAAAACAAAACACCACCATTGGATTCCTTAGGAAATTCTACCCCAAATTCATATATCACACTGATATGTTTGCATAGGGAAAATACACACAATCCTAGGTCGAAAATTGCCCTAGAAATCGCAAGGACTTATAAGTTAGAACTTGCCTATTGTAGCCACTGCCAATATGGCCATGTCCATATTTGGATTATTCCCAATTATGTAAATTAACTAAATGCAACTAAAACACCAAAACACACATCACACAAAACAAATAAAATACCCTAGGCCCACCTCGCAGTGACCACCATAGGCCTAGGGCTGACATGTGGGGTCGGGCCCACTGTGAGGGCCTTGCACAGGAAGTAAAAAGGGGGGATTTAATCTAGCCCCGAGGGGGTTTGAACCCATGAACTGCTGGGAGAGGCGCAGGCACTCCACCACCATGCTACAAGGGGGGGGGGACTCGACGGAAGAGGGTGTTGGGTCCCTCTTAGATCTACTACACTGGGCGATGGACACTTGGTGCCAGTACCACGGCGACGGACGCGGCTACAACGGCAACTATGGCAGTCTCCAGCGAGGAGAACCATCGGCAAGGGTCAAGGGGCTCGAGGGGAACATGTTCCCGTGGTCCACTAGAGCACGCAAGAATGACGACAAGGCACTTGAGCTCGAGCTAGTGCTCGGCTCCGGCACTGCGGCCACGACGAGTACTACAGCAACGAGGCGCGGCGAGGGAACTATGCAATGGACTGGACATCAAGGAAGCGGCGGGGGTGATCGGCGGCTCACCAGAACGCTAGGGGCACCGACGCTATCGGGGATGGAAGGAACAGAGGCCCTCGGGTGCGTGGAGAGGATGAGGAAGAATCGGACACCAGAGACACGATTACCGCATCCGAATGTCAGGAATCGAACGCGGGGCATGCCCTTGATCTCCTAGACATGCTCGACGGAGAGAAGAAGGCGAACGACGGCAAGGTCGATGATGGAGAGGCTGGCGACCCTTTGCTCACTCTCTCTGAATCTCTCTCCCCTGATAGAGAATTACTTGCGGGGGAAGAGAGGAAGGAGGGAAGATAGGTGCGGCGGCGTGAGGAGGAAGGAGGAACCCTAGGGGTGCGGGATGGCTTTATAGGGGCAAAGATGGGATGGAGCCTCACTGTCCATGAGCAAGGGACGACTCTCTCTCTTTCTCTCACGCGCTCTCTGCACTGACGGAAATGAGGGAGACAGCGTGCAGGTAGCCGTCAGGAGGGACGAGCTGGGCTACGCTGGCTCGATGCTGCTGGGCCTGAGTGAGGTTAAGGCCCAGGTGGGCTCTGCTCCTCCCCCTCTCTCTCTCACACAGATAACATTTTTCCCTTTAAAATAAAATAGCAACCAAAGAAAAACTCAGGGAAGCTATAAAAACATTTAGAGAAAAACGAAGATAGTTTCGAACTCACAAAATTAAATCAGATTCGGCATTTTTAGGTCTATTAATTAATTCACTTATATGAATATAGCCATCTGTTTGCCAAGATACAGAATGCAAACAACGCCAAACATGTTTGAAAGTTATACCACAATTCTAGTCAGATTTTACAGGGTGAGTGCAAGATTTTGAAGAAGGTGAACCAACAATTTTATTCAACACATATAGTATTATTAGGGAATAGGGGAGGTGGAAGTGGTCTTTGAGGAAATAGAGGAGTGGGTTTTTGAATACTAGATGCACACCACACCACAACACACACACTCACAAGAACATCACATAAAGCAAGGCATGATCCAAATGATGAATGGTGGTATGATTCCATGATGCAATGAGGAATATCATGAAGAAAAATATATGACTCAATTCCCAAGGATACAACATGAAGGTCCACACATGAAAAATGTTACAAATATGGAAGGAATGCTCCTGGGCCGTTACAGCTCTCCTCCACTACATGAGGATCTCGTCCCGAGATCTAGGAACGAAAGACTGAGAAGGGGAAGGGGAAGAGCAAATGGTAAACTTAGTTGCTTCTCCGACAAACGAGTGAAACCAATGATCATTTAAGGTTTCACCAAGATGAAGGATGACAAAAGGAACAAGGAAGAATTGACAAGAAATTTGGGTAACACTCCAGTAGAAAAGAGAGGCAAATTTTGATATGATGGAAAGAAATTGAAAGAGAGACATCAAACTTTGGTTGGATTAGAATCAAAACTTCATAAGACGGAAGGATCATGAAAAGATTTCACGCACTACGATTAATGGACAAGCAAGGGAAGAACATGATCTTAATTAAACTATATGTGAGTTGAAAAGAACAACACCACAATGCCTCCGGAACAAAGAATATAAGCTAGATCTTTGAAGAGAAAAGAACGGAGAAGAAAATGACAAGTTTTACCACCATTGAATTTGAAAAGCATGGTTGAAAGGAGTTGATGGAGAATCAATGTCACACCCTGTGTTTGTATCAACTTTTTATGTTTGGATTTATAAAATTTGGAGCCAATTAAAACTTTTTCAATGCTTGTGCTTGTTTGAATTGTTGCTTGTTGTTGGTGGTATATGGACTCTTAGATTCTATCCCTCTTGATATTCACCTTCCTTGACCCAAACTTCTTTCCCAATGATCATGCCATGTGAATAGTTCCCAAACTATTTTTATCAAATTTTGTTTTGACCAAAAATTATTTATTCAAATTAGGATTTCAGAAACCCCTGAGATGAGGTTTGCATTGCAAGTCCTAAAATTGGGTGGATCCTTCTCCCCCAAAGGCTTTATTTCAAACCTACTATATTTATGACTTCCCAAAACCACCAAATATTAATTTTAAAGATTATTTTTATATTTCATTTAAAGGCTTTTTCTTCAGACCAGAAGTGGTTTTTCAGAAGGAAAAAATATTTACATGCTTTCAAAATATTTGAGAAAATTTAGGGATACTCACTGGAAATATAGTTTCCATATATATGAGTTATAACACATGGTCATGTCCAAATCATGGGCAAAACCCCTCAAAACTCTTTCTGTCCAAATCAAGCTTTTGGAATATTTCTATAAGAAATATTCTCAATAAATTCCAAGAAAATTCTAGCAAGTCATCACTACCATAGGTGATGTTCTTGAAAAGTTTCATCTCAATCCAAGCTATTTTGGTTCATCAAACCATCCCCAAACCCTCCCTGTCAAGATTCAAATTTGAGCAACTTTACATTGTGAAGTTTCTCCCCTCGACCCCAAACTTTGTGGACATGATCTAATCACCAAATAATGGTGCTACACAAAGTGGTGAATCAAGGGTAAAACCTTAGCATAACTATATCTACAGAAACCTGATTCTGTTAGTTTGTAGAGTTCACAAAGTTTCCATTGTCAACTTTGCTCATTCGAGCTCAAACTTAATGATCAGGCTTATTTTCAACCACCACTTGATCCTATCAAATATCATGGCAAGCAAATTCCATTTTATTTCCCTAATCCCCATCAAACACCTTCTGCACGTTTGGAAAAATCTTGTTTTGACCACCTTTTACTATTTCCCTTGCCTCCAAATTTTTACCACACCCTCTTGAAGTGACCAAGCACCCCCAGTAAAAACCTCACGGCCTTAAGCCACTGGGAGATGGGGTAAAACCCCATTTTCACCCTTTGGACAGTAGCAGATCACCTCCATCTCCCCTCTCCTCTTATTTTATCTCCCTCCCAGGGCATCCAATGCCTTTGCTCCCTAGCCTAGATGCCCCTAGATCACCTAAACACATTTGGTCGCACACAAGACATAGTTGGCATGCTGTGGCATGCCAAACACGCGCTTTGGAGCACTCTACAATACCGACATGCACTATAGCCATTGCCCACAGCATGGCTCCGGCGGCCTCAAGCCTCCCCCGTGCACGACTTGGTCCCCCTCGGCATCCGCGCCACGCCACCTTGTCGGCCCCCTCCTCTCTCTTCCTCCTCTGGCCCCTCTCTCATGCGCCGCGGCCGCCCAAGTCGGCCAACCACGAGGCTCGCACGCACGTGCTCCCCCGCCTCTCTCCTCTCTCCCCCTGGCCTATACCGACTCCACAAACACCCCCGGCACGCTCTCTCTCTCCCGCGCCCTCCAGCGAGCGCCACGACCTCGCTGGCGCACAAGCCCTCGGTGGACTCGCGTCCAACTATAAAAGGCCTTCTCCAGAGCCTTCTCTCCCCTCTGGTCCCCCTATCCCTCTCCCAATAGAGCTCCCGTGCCCCGCCTCGTTCGTTTTGAGGCTCAGGCACTCAGGATCGACCGGAGCATCACCGCGGCGTCACCATCGTTGATCTCAAGGTAGCAAGCCCCTCCGGCCCTCCTTCACCTTCGACTATTCCTCCCTCACTACCCTAATGAGATTCCACCTCCTCCCCGTCCTCCTTGCATCTTGAGACGGCCCCGGCGACCTCCTCCCGAAGCTCCTCTGCCGCGGGTTGTTCGTCGCGGGCGACTCCGGCCACCTCCGGTGCTCCCTACACCTCCAGGGGACCGGCGGATCAACCCCGAGCCCATCCCTGTGCTCACCTGCCACCGTCGTACCCCATGCTACCGCCAGTGAGCTTCTCCCCTTCCTGTGCTGAGGTGGGAGAAGGACCCGACAGGGGGGCCCACCTGTCGTCCTCTCACCTTGCCCCTCCCGTGCTCTCTCTCCCCTCGCGTTCGCCGATAGTCGGGCCCCGCACGTCAGGTTTGAACCTAGCCACGCGTGTGGCCTGCTGGCTGACCAGCTGGGCAGGCCCAGCTACTGGCCGCCTGTGGCCCAGGCACAGAGGCCTCCCCCTCTCTTTTTCTTTTTCTTTTTCTGTGGGGTTTTTCTAAAAATCCCATAGGATTAAATAAAAATCCAAATCCAATTATTTTCCACCTAAATTCCTAGAAAATTCCATATAATTTATTAGTGCCATTTGTAAAAATATTTGAAAACCTTTTATGTACTTGTTTATTTGAAACCACCTTTTCGCATTTTTTGCCACTGTTAAAAATAGATTTGAAAACCTTTTTCATGTCAAAACCTTAGGAGAATATTTTTATTATAGATTTTAGTATTTATCAGAATAGGATAGCCTTTTGCTATTAGCTTTGTGTGCTCTATTTTTGTGAGATGCTTATTTTTACCGCTATTTATCGCAAGGATAGATTGCGCTATTGACAAGGGAGTTGGACCCGAAGACTTTGAAGATCCTGAAGACTTTGTCGAGCCAGGCAAGCAGTGATTTGACCATGTTAAGAAACTATTTTAGAGCATGTCATATAGCACTTTACTTTCATTATATTTGAGCATGTGGAGTAGTGACCACTTCGGTGGGTTCCTTCCGATACTTTTGCCATTGACACTTGCATCCTGCATGACCCTACCACCTTCTGAGGGTTATGCAAGTTGGTGTAGATAGGATGCTAGTAGATGCTACGCAAGTGGGTTCGGGATTATGCATGGTGATGGAAAGAAAGAAATGATTTCAAAGACATTTCGAAAACCCGGTCGGGTGCCACTAATGCCTGAGGGAGAAGATGATGAGTTGGGTAACCACTTGAGAAAGAAGTGGTGTACCGGAACAAGTGAGTGTGTGTTTTCGAAAATGGAGAGTTTTAAGGTCTGCTGACCGTCCCAACCTTACATGCGCAACCACGATACCCCTTATGGGACAAGGCTTTGTTGATTACTATGGTGGGTAATACCAAGGAGCCCGCATTACTAGTGGCGGGAGTGGTGTGGTCACTCTCGATACGGGGTCATCCCGAAAGTGGAAGGCCATGCGCTGTCTTTATAGGCAGCGAGCACACCGTTGCGTGCCCTCGTGGATGATACGTGTGATGTATATCATGAGGGATGGCACCAACGAGTGGACTCTTTCTTTAGTATCACCATGGGAAAGGCATTGTTCGGGTGCTTACCTCAGGTATGTTATATACCACGAGTCGTGGATGACACAAAAGTTCCCCGAGTCTTTTGGGTAAAGTGTCCAACCTCTGTAGACTGTAAAACTATTCGAATAGCCATGTACGCGGTCATGGACAGTTGGAGGTCCTTCTTAAACTACGTCCGGATGTTTGCGTAAACTCGGTGTGAGTGTGTGCGGATGACAAAAGGATGGTACTTGAGACAAGTCTGAGGACTTGACGTGATGAATGAACACGAGATGTTCAGCCCCTGCTTATGATGATATCTATAACTTGTTCACATGGATATCTGCCAACTGTTGATGCATGCTTACCTAATTATTTGATCATATACTTGCATTAAAAATTAGCTTTCCGCAAATTACCTACTTAGTGCTACATCATGCATCATTATTACCTTGTTACACAACTTGGGTTGCTTGCGAGTACATTCAAAGTACTCATTAGCTTGCCACTGGTTATTTAATTGGCCAGGCATGAAATAACATGAGTATGTTGAAGAGTTCGTTGGTGATGAACATGCGAACTAGGATGCTTCCTAGTCTGAATGCCTGTAGGTTAAGGAAGATGGCTTGGGTCATGCTTTCAATCAAGATTTCCACTGCTTGTTCTATTTAAGTGTTGGCCCTCATGGCCCTATCTATGTAAGACTAGAACTTCATGGTCTTTATTTGTGTAAAACGCTAAATGTGGATGTAAGACTCTTGTTATTCAGCTTCTCTGTGTTCAGTGAGCATTGATCTCTGGGATCATTGTACACGTGCATTAGGTGATCACGACTTATGAGTCGGGGTCCCCATAGAGCTGGTATCAGAGCCATCCTGACTGTAGGAAGCCCTTAGTTAGCATGGACGTTAGTTAGGATAAAACCATTTTTCAGAACTACACCTAGCATCTATACTTAGAAATACTGCACTATTTTCCTCTTCTATTCTTCACACAACACTTTGCTGACTCTCCTCCCTTCAAACCTTTGTAGATGGCCGTCGTACCCGAAGCCTTCCTGACATCTGGCTTTCCCTTACTCCGTGGG